>BOPP01000219.1:663610-691495 GCA_017312745.1 Gryllus bimaculatus
CCCCCCCCCCCATGCCACGTACCGTCACTCCGTTGCGGTGCGAAATCTACGTGTTGTAACGAAAAGAATATTAATTCTAGTAATAAAATTAATACTTTGTTGTATAACCAAAGTTGCCCATTCACAACTTTGGTTATACAACAAAGTATTAATTTTCTTTCCGTTTATTTATTTATTCAGTTATATAATTTTTCATTTCACGTGTCCGAATCTTACTGTGGCTAATGAATCCAGAAACTTTTATTTTGTGTTCTTGTTCCTACTTCCTGCAATTGCTTTGGTATTGAACCAATAATCCTATTCAGGGACTGTTGTTCAATTTGTGCTCATTTTTTCCTAGAATTTGCATATGAGACTTTGACGTAATTGGTATTCTCCTGCCGGTGCATTCCAATTAATGCCATAAATTCTCGATTGGATTGAGGTCAGGAGACTAAGGCGGCGTTTCCAGCACTATTGGACAATTGTACAACAACCATTCCCTCACTAAATATGATTTTTTTCTTTATTGTTATCTTTATAAAATTTTAAACGAACTCCTGATACCCAGTGTGTCAGCAGATGTGTAAATTCTCTTTCAGTATGTTGAGATACTAATGTTTCTCCATTGTGTCTTTAATAAACACCAGCTCCCCGCAAGCCAGAAGCTGATGTGCAACCCCACACCATTATGTGTCCTCCGTGTTTCACAGTTGACACTACGTTTTTAGGATGCAAATCTGTATTTGGTTTGCACCATATCATTTTACAGCCGACACTGCCAAAAATATTAAACTTTTTCTCGTGTACAAAAATTACGTCACGCCACCACTCCTCTGATTTCGTCTCATATTCTTTTGCAAACTGAAGTCGTTTAGCTCTATTTCCAGCACCAATAAAGGGGTTCTTAGTGGCCGCTCTGTCGTGATATCCGGCATTCCTAATTACTCATCACTCTGTTTCGGGGTGCACAGATGTCCCAGACACTTCGCGCAGTTCCGCTGCCAGCTGGACGGCACTCACCTTCGGATTTTCTCGTACTCTCCTCAACATTGCACGCTGCTCTCTTTCGCAGATCTTCTTACGTTGTCCTTGTTGCGGTTTAGATTCAATTCTGTCTTCTTTCTCAAATCTCTTAATGATATCGTGCACCGTACTCTTGCTTGTGAGTAAAGAATCTCCTATCTCCCTGCGGGGCCGTCTGTTTGCGTGGTGGAAAACCACAAGCTGCCTCTGATCGAATGTCGAGTTCTTTCCCTTGCACCCCATTGCAAGAGGTGTTTATAGGCGGAATTATTTACAGCGACTGACTGCATAGTTTCGTTTGTTCTGGGGAGGGGATGGTGCGCCTATCGCGCTATCGAGGAGAGTGGCGAGGGGGAAACAGAACATTTTCCACCACGTGTCCGAATATTAATGTGACTTTGTATTCTCGCAATTCACACATAAATCCGTGTTTTTGGAACGTATGTTGTGCATCAGAAACATTATATTTGTGTTATTCTGTTTCCTAATAATACAGACACAGTTTATTTGTATTTTCTCAGATGTATCTTCCGCGCACGTGCGAAAAATTAACAATCAAACAAGAATCGCCTTCAGTGTTTGTGGCTGTCCGAATATTAATGTGAGCCACTGTATAAGGTTTTCTTTCTCGGATATATCAATGTACTGATATAAATCACGCAATACCCACTTTCGGTGAACTCTAAATTTTCAGAAATTGAGAAAGTCTATAATCCTAAATTTCAATATTGATAGCTTCTTCTTGGTTAAATCTGTTACAGAAAATTATATATTCTTGCACATTTTTTGAAAATATAAGTAATTTTGAACGAAAACGTTTAAATGTGTTTGGAAACTACATATATTAGGCTTTCAATATTGAGGTTAGAGACAACTTTACAATTTATTTTTCAACAATACATATTTACATCATTTTATATACATTTTTTCGACTGGTTATTTAGTTATCACGATGTTGTTAGGATTTTTTAAAGAGTGAAAATGATTGGATCATTTAGTATTTTATTCTAAGACAAGGAGAATAACTTGTAATTCACGTTTAAACGAGAAGTTTTGAAGAATATTACATTATATTGATTATTATTATTATTATTATTATTATTATTATTATTATTATTATTATCATCATCATCATTATATCTTTCGATCATTTGCACTTGGTTGACAGCGTTTCCAGGATTGCTGGGTGGCGAAGTGAATATGCGAAACGAATTCAGCGTCCATTGCGTTGATAACTTTGCGCTGGCAAGATCAGTAGTGGCCGCCGCTACAGATTCCTATTATTATTAACTATTAATTTTATTTAGCTTACGATTAAATTGTGCATCAGATATCGTTGATGCATTTATGTTTGTTAATACATTTAATTCCATGACAAATATTTTAATAAACGAAAAATAGTGTTACTAGATAATCTGAAATATTTAACTACGTTTAATGGAACACAATGTGCTCACAAAGGGGCCTTAATTAGACACTTCACTTATACGACTTGAATAAGTGAGTGTATCTTATCTCTCTGTTGTATCTGATGTATAGGCAATGAAAATGCTACCAACTTTTTGCAACAAAAATGTTACAATTTAAATTATGTATTTAAGAACTGAAAATACATTTTGTAGTTTTCTAACAAATTATTCTAACTTTCAGAAACATGACATTCAACAAACAATCTCATTACAAAATATTCTTGAAGTAAACTATTTGAATACAATAAAATTCTTACATGTGAAGTGAAGTCGATTTGAAGGAAAAGCATTAAACATATGTGAAATATTATTGAAACATGACTGATTTCTAATAAAATTCACGTTAAATACAAGAACAATTTTTAAAAAAGTATTAAATTTGAAGAACTTTTCTGATCAGTATCATTAAGCTATTCCAATGTATTATTTTATTTCACACATTGTTATTTATCCCCCTTTTATAATTACATATAACGTGGCAATGAATGACATTGAAATCATCGGGCTCTTACCCCGTTGTAAAGCAAAGAAACAGGATCGCTCTCCTGTGAGTATCTCTGAAACCGGCTGCTTGCCGCCTGATTCGCCCGATCCACGAGATGGATACGCTTTCAAACGTGGCAAGAACGATGTGCCTTATAATTGACCGCGACAATGTCTAATTACGCGGCCTTCAAGCTGCTTTCCGGTGTCTCGTTGAGCGAAGGCCCGAACTGATGGGACTGAGGGGCATGAGAAACGGTCGACCCCTTGAATGATGAACATCGAAGGAATCACGTCCATTTTAGCCATACATTACAGATGCAAGATTAATCACCGTTTGGCAGCTGTAACTGTTCGGCTTTCATGAGACCCTCTCTTTAGGAACAGGTATGCAACATACGAATCATCTTTCGAAAGCGGTTCGCTGTAACATGAGCTGTAGCCTCCGAACTCTCGTCGTGTAATTTATAGAAGTAGGACGGAAAAAATAGATTAACTAAAATGTACTTCAAACAAAAATTTACATTTTATCAACGTCTGAGTAGCACTTCGAACTTGCCACATTTAAGATTTTGTATTTGGTGTACTTGTTGCATTTTAAAATCGCAGATTGTTAAACTAAATTGAGAAACTATTATGAAAGATCCAAAATCGAAGTGTGTTTTGTTAGAGAAATTATCAAAAGTAATTTAGATAATAATTGTAGCGTATACTCATATTGTATCAATTAAGGAAGTTGGTTATTAATGTATGACATTAACTATTCACATCTGAAAAAATTCGATAGTTCAATCTAATCATCCTCAATAAAACTCTTGTGAATTACTGACTAAATTTTAACTCTTGTGATTATTAAACACAGAAGGTACGAAAATAAACATTTGAAAAGATACACTAATTACCGCTAAAAGTATACAAAGGAGAATTATCTTTTATTCAAAAGTTAATTAATTACAGTTAACCTCCCGTGTGTCCACCCCGGAACTACTTTAACACAGTAGAGAAACACAAACTTTACATGATCATTTCTGTTCATTTATTGGCAGTTTGTATTCGTCACGAACGGATTAGAGGAATTGCCAACTTAGCCTTGCATGAAATGAGGGGCTGATGTGCTCCTGTCAGCTGTAGAAGGAAAGTGGGAAATCCCACATGACGTATATGGCGGGCCGCCATCGATTCATGGAAGGCAGCGAGGCGCGGCGCGGCGAATCGTGAATCAACTGATCCAAGGCCGGTCACGAAACGCGCCAACTTTTCTGTGGCTAGAATATAGGTAACGTCTCGACGGTCTTAAAATGTGAATGTGGCGGAACGAAAGTCACCATGGGTGTGTTCAGAATTCCCATACTTTAGATGAAATCAAGAGAGAGTCGGCTGAAAATCGGATTCTGAAACTGTTAGGGGAGGCGAGAACGTGGAGGTAACCGAAATATTTTTACTACTCAGTGCTAGAATTTGTGTACATGGGAAGTTTTGTGAATAATTGTCCGTATTATCATCTTCGATAAAAAAGAATAAAATCGATCGTCTTGTACATAAGTGAGCATGTACACCATATATTTGGTATCGTGTGCTCGTTGTGGCTATCTTGGAATCACCGTATTGAAAAGATGTGACCCAACCACGAAATTCTTTAATTGAAGTTACCAACTTCAATCAAATATGGACGGTATATAAATATAATGTGCTTACAATTTAATAATAATTTTTAACGAATAAAAAAATTACATTCAATATATCTTAATAGTCCCGACGAAAGCCACATTTTTGGCTGTATGACGGAAAAAATATTTTCTACCTAGTATGAATCCTCTGTAGCCAAAATTATTCATCAGTTCAAAATTATTGTTTGACTATTCTACGAAATCCATGTAGTCTTCAGAAAAATGAAATATAATAGCCCCGAAATATTTTCGTAATTTTTTTCTTTTAGTTTACTTACAACATACACGGATTTAATACAAATCCATCTCGGAGGATTAAAAAAGGAGTGTTTCATCAAAATCAATGCTGTAATAACGTACGTTATTATCTGATTACAAGTATTTACATGAATACAACTTCTTGATTGAATATAAAGTTTCCAGTGCGCATTACAATTTTTCGAAACAATAGTGTAGTTTGCATTAAAATAAAATTAAGTACAAAATAAATTACGAAAGCAACTAGTATAGCGTTGTCGAATTACTGGGGCATTACTTCAGAAAATGTACAAACCATTGAAGACAACATTCTACAGATCTTGAAAGGGTAAACATAATTCACTGTTGGGTTTGATTGATTAGTGTTCCCGGGGTAAAGCCTTAACGATTCATCTGCTTAGGTCATTAGTTCAGTAAGAATAGTGCATGTTTTTTATTGCGCGGAATGTGGCGCTGATCTTCCCCCGCTGGATGGTGAGAGCCGCCGAGGCCTTCAGAGTCGGCTTGCGGGCTTTTTCCCAAACTGGTATCCCCCACCAGCGGGACCCTTCCCAAGTCGGGACAAGCTCTCGATTGGTCTCGGCGTGTGTGGTAGTACAGTGTATGTAAGTAAAGGGTGAGGATAGGACAAGAAAGAGGAATGAGAGTTCGCGCATGGTTCTTAACCCGTTTGTTAGGGAACTTCTCCAGCATTCACCCGGTGTTGATAGAAGGAAGTACGGTTAACTACCTATCAGAGTTGGCTGCTGTAATTGTCCTGTAAGTAGCGACTGACTCCGACCTAACTGTTTAGCTAGTGTCTAAAATCTCGCCACCGTCAAGACTCGAATCCTAGACCAGTCTCACTGCTGGGTCAAACGTTCTCAATATTCTCAAACTGAACTTCGAAATTTCACGTCTACAGAATAATCTCCATCCTCCATAACTTATATTTCTTGCAATTTAAGTCCTCAGTATTGCTCTAATGAAATATTGATAGATCATTGTTTATTGTTCTTTTTTTTATAGTTCTAGGAAGGAAACCTCGCAATTAAGAATGGATTACTTATACTAATCATCTGTCGAACTGTTATTGTTAATAATTTTACAACTACGTTAACATTTGCAACTATATTAAAGTTCTACTTCTCAATATCTATACCTACCCACCTATGGACACAAGTCGAAAAAAAAGCACATTTGCGGTAAAGTAAAGTTATAAATTATGTTGATCCGCGATTACTGAGAGTTCTCTAACAATTAAAAATAACAATGAACCAGAGAATTGACGATATAAAAGGACTAGCAAAAGTATAGGTCTAGGCAATAAGAAGATGCTGAGAACAAGTCATGAGAATTTAAAGAAATAAGTCATCCGTATACTCCTTCTCATTACAAGCATTCTGTAAGAGATAGAGATTGGTTCAGAAAATAGAAGCGCGCGGTCAAGCGAGGAAGTGAAGCCGGAACCTATCGAATGACGTAAACCGTGACTGAAATTGATACAATAATTTTTACAGTGAGTAATTTCGTTAATGCATTTTCTGATTATTTCCGTACGAAGGAGATGGTATCTTTTTATTGCGCGCAATAAAGGCTGCGCGTCCGCGTTCCGCGTGCGGCGGCGCCGCGCGTCGCGAGGGGCTGACCCGGCGCCGCACCGCTCAGGTCGCCCTCCGCCGCCGATGGCTCCAGTTGGCGGCCTCGTCGGCGCTGGCCTCGTCGGAATGCGTGTAAATGTAGGCCGCGATTTACGATTGGCCGGCGCTGGGCGGTGACGGACGCGCGCGGCCCGCGTTGTTTAGTGCGGGCGACGGCCGCGGAGCGGGGGCGCCCAGGACAGCCACTCCTCCGTCACTGCCACCCGGCCGCGCCGCTCCGGACGCTGCGAGCGCCCTCCTCCGGCTGCCGGCGCCGGCTCCGGACTTGTCTGCCCCGGCGCTCGTTTCGGGGTTTCTCGCCTTGCTTTTCTCACAGCTTTCTTTGGTGCGCGCTCTTTAACGACATTGGGCGACTTCTATTGTCCTCCTTACACTTCCTCTATTTTCAGATTTTTTATTAGTATTGTTATTATTATTATTGTTATTATTATTGTTATTATTATTATTATTATTATTATTATTATTATTATTATTATTATTATTATTATTACTATTTCTTTCACGTCTCTCGCTTAGCGAGGTGCGTACACAGCGATCTTTGTAGAACCAAGGTGCCTGCTTTGCTTCCAAACTCGAGCGGTCAGGATTCAACGTAACGTTATATCAATAAAAACTATCTCACTATGCGTTCAGTACTCCGGATAACAAGTCTTTGCATTGTTGAATATGCCAGTTCTTAAGGCCAAGCTTTGCAGACGATGAAATTAGTTCTTCAGATATTAGTCCATTTGCAGAGATGACCGCATGGATCACTTCAACAGATACTAACAGCCACATGTCGCTCAGTTCAAAAGCCAAGGCCTGATATTTTTACTTCTTCTCGGCAACAGAGGCAACTGTATTTCGTTCTAAAGGGATAGCTACGTTGACTATAATGCCTTATTAATTATTATTATTATTATTATTATTATTATTATTATTATTATTATTATTATTATTATTATTAACTCATATTTATTTCCAGTGAGTTAACTTTTATTTACATATTTTTAAACAATTATTATTCCTTTGTTTTCGATGTGTTTTCCTCATTCTTCAAGAAGTTGTTTCGCTAATTCAAAATTTTATTAATTTGTAATTTACTTCCATTTTCTCCCCTCTTCATTGTCTAGGTACGTCACTTTTTCATTTCTTTCTTTCCCTTTCGCTTACATCTTTAAAGCGATTCGTTCACTGGTTCGGATCGTATTTTTATAATATACCTAAATTACTTTTATTTAACTCAAATTGGTTTTTAAGTGCTTACTTAGTGGTTTTATTTTGTCATCAGGTTCTTTACCGCACCTCCCTTCATTACTTTATCCTTTATTTCTGTTTCATAATCTTACCTATTTTTATTTTATTCTTTTTATATCCTTATTATTTTTAACAAAGCAACACAAACACTGAATAACTTTCGCCTTCTCTGACTGTAAACCATTATAGAACAATGTGCATCGTTCCATCCTATTCGTTCTGTGAACGCCGTTTGATTGTGTCTCTCCATTACCTTTACGTGTACGTAAGCTTCCGCGGCTCGAATCCATGAATTCTCGGCTATCCGGGAGACGCCGCGTCGTTGGCTGGGGTACCAGAAAACGTACGTATATATTTTTCTGCATCAAATTAGTTCATTCAATCACTTATTTCAATTATCTTTCTTCTATAAAATTGCTCATATTTGGCTCTTCGGTATTATTAATTTTTAAACTCTCATCAATTAACTTGTGGCGGCGATGGTGTAGCGGTTAGCGTATCACTATACCCAAGTTCGAGGGGGTTCAAACCAGATCGAGGCGGAAGGGCGAAAAAAAATTCGTATGCCTCATTCGGAGGGAAGTAAAGCCGGCTGAGCGATGTTAGTAGATGTACTGCATGTAGAAGATCCTCAAGCCCAAATGAAGCCTCTGAGCTAAATTCATATCGCCTGTTTCATCACCCAAGTAATACCTCATTTCTGCGCTAGTGGATAAAATAGTCAGACGGAAGAGGGGGCTTGATAGCCTGAGTCTCGCTACGTAAAATAAGGCAACAATTCAATTGAACTTTCTTTTACCATATCATTTAGTTACAAAACTCACTCTTAAACCCTTTCGCCGCATTTTTCTGCCGGTGATTTAAGACGGAATCCTCATACGCTCCTTTCGTCTCCTCTCCTCTTGCTCCTCCGCTGGCGTTCGTCACAGCCGCGGGCGCGTAACTTGGGCGCGGGCGGAATAAAACTCCGCGCTGACAATTAGTGCGGGCGCTGGGCCGAGCTACACGTATCCCGGCTCGGAGGAGTTTGGGGGAGGTGAGGGGCGGAGCGTGGCGAGGCGGCGAGCGCCCATGTGCCGGAAGGGAGTCTCAAGGGCGCCGGAGCTCTAAATGTCGCCTCCCCCACCCCAGCCATTAGACACGGACACGCGCAGTAAAGACGCTGCTGTTATTCTTCACGGGTTTATCTCCCCGCGCAGGCGTCTCTACAATGTCTCCAAAATAAATCCCCGCTTTAAGACTGCGCGAGATTTGTGAATCTAGTTTTCGTGCTAGAATACCCTTCACCTCGGCATGCGGACTGACGTTTACGAAGAAGCAGACGTTAGGGGCATTCTAACGACCCTTTTGCGCACTTTATTACGTACGTTTCGACTTTTATGAAAGGTACCGATCGACGGAGAAGCAATAACTACTTAAAAGAAGATATTACAGAACTAAGTATCGACACATTTAGAGACACAATAGTTAAAAAACCTGTATTTAAATTGAAATTGTTATCTTTGCTTTCAAATAATAAAATGTTAAGTGAATATAAAATCTTTACTCTGACAAATAAATCTAAGTTATGTACTTTTGATAAACCATAATGCTTATTATAAAATGACATGCAAAAGCGTGAACATATTAATTGTGACAATACCTGATAAATTAAAATAAAACCGATTAATTCACTAACAATAAAACATAGAAAACATTTAGCAACATCAAAAATTACATTATTATTTAAAATTTAAATAGATGATAAAAAATAGAATAATTAGTGACTTGACCCAAAATACATTTTTAGGAAAAGGAAGTGAGATGCAGCCAATGGACATATCTGAAACGCAGCAATCACCGTCTTGGATACTCGGATTGAAATGAAATTTTACCTCCTTGTTCGGCACCTTTCAGAACGCATAAATGTATATTTATGAGTTAAATGAAGCATTGTACGTTATGTTTTTGCAACAATTATATTCAGGCCTTTCTTGACTTACTGTCAGTCGAAGCGCGGAAATCACTGCCCGCCGCGCCGTTGCCTGCGGCCGTCATTCTCACGTCGCGCCGCCGCTATCAGCCTTTTACCGTCAGGGTCTCAGTTGCTTCGCAGGGCATGTACGGTGACAGAAATGAGTGGTAGAAGGGAGGTTAGAAAAGACCAGAAGGTCTAACACATACCTCAATAATTCAAATAGAGTTAATGCTAAAGCATGTGAACATCTGAACATATTTTCTCGATATACGATAAATAAATAAATAAATTTAAAAAAATGTTTTCGTTAGAAACAAAATTTTCGCAATAATGGGGTCTTTAAACATGTCTATAACATAGAGTGTAAGAAAAAGTAATTAAGCGCACCATATGAAAGTTTCTTTTTCAGTTTTCTTAAAATTAGTATTGGTTTACGATATCCTTACAACTGCCTCCGGTTAAATTATGAAGAGCGCGTTTCACTGTGCACCTCAGACTAAAGAGAGACCAACGGATATAGCCCTTGCTATCTGTTGCGAATAAACGGTCTTTGTTCGATATCTTATACCGGTTGAAGACGTCACATAGCGTTCCTGGCGATGCCGATGCAACGGTTTGCCCGTTGCGGGAGACTCGGAGGTGACGTTGTGTCCTATTGCGAAATTTCTACAAACCTATTTCTAATCTTTCATAGCACTTCACAATTTGGATATGTGAATTGGCATAATTCTCTACCAGCTGGAAAAATTGCATGTGAATCCGAGTTTCCTGCATGGTGAGTGCTGAGTGTGAGAACAAAGAACTTGTTACCAGTAAGTAATGTGTTGTCGCGTCTTCATGACGTGTTTTCCTTAAGAGTCTCGTCGAACACTAAGTGCAGTGTCGATACGATAACCTTTTGTGCTGAGTAGAAGCAACAAAGAAGTTCCGAGATACATACAAAGGTGGAAACTAAGTAATTTGCTGTTAAATCTATATCGAGAGATTTCAATGCTGCTGTAGACGACGAAGTCTGTATTCACGAACACAACAACGACCAAACCTTCTTTAAATGCATTGGAATTTCTAGTATGTTTTGTTTCCGCCTCTCTGATTATTTTCCTTTGTATAGATACTGAAAAATAAACGGTTTCAATAGCGTTTGCAGTTACGTTGCATTACAAGTCAGCATTAGGGTTTCGTATAACACATTTTTTGATGAAAATCCCAGAGGCTCGTTTCCCTATCAGTCAAGTCACCGGGCCAAGGCCCCCTGCGCGATTCCTTTCCCACCTTTCGGCCAGAGTGTGATGTTAACTTCTCATCCTCAAATGGTCCATCCCGCCTTGATCTGGAAAATCCCTGTCAGAGTCGGTCAACAGGAGGCAAAGACAAACTGTAAGACCCCCAAAAGGATACGAAGAGTGTAAATAATGAATTAAATAATTCTCAGCAACATATCTAAAAATTAATCGAAACGATTAACTTCTGAGCTTATTCCATTTTAGTATTGGGGATAATTCTAATTTTTGCAATAATTCATGTGTTAAAGTATCGTTAAACCTGTTAAGGCAATAAGGTTTTTGCAGTAAAAGCAAATTTTAACTTTATATTACCGTTTATATTAGCCACAAATATCACTGATAACGCCAGACAATTTTAGGTTTACTCGTAAAACATATTTCTAGACTTTATAAAATATAACGATGATAAATATAACCCAGAGCTAAGGCATACGTCTTTCGTAAGGTTAACTCCTTTTATACTTCTTAGATTACGTATGAACTGTAGAATGTTTTAAAGAATCAAAATAGTGTTGAAAATGTTTAACATTGTCATTATTAGCAAATCTTTAAGTCGAAAGTGTAAAATAAAATTGTTTATTTCTAAAAAAGAACAACATACATTAAAATATAGCACAAGGTTGCGAGAGCAAAAACAAAAACTCCTGGTGCATATGAAAGTTAACAAGGCCACCAATGACAATACTTGCCAGGCCAGTCAGCGGTCGTGTGTGAGTACTGCCAATTGATGGCAAATTACATCAATAGGACAATCACCCAATGACGTACTCTCATTGCTCGAGTCAAGAGACGAGTGAGGGAGTAATTAATGAGCATAATTAATGAACTCCATTAATCTTGTACGCATCAATTTAGAAGTAATTACTCTTCATAGTGCTGTATTAAGTTTGGCAACGTACACAAAGTAATGAGATGTATTTGTTAATTGGACCTCCCCCATCACAGATCACAGATGAAATTACCTTTCACACAAAATATTTAACGATAATTATTGACATTTCAAAGTTCCAAAGTTCTTTTCATTTTCAACACATAATATTAGCCCCAAGGATTACATACAGTTATGTCCCATATGCCATTATTTATTACGGTACGAATGGCTATGGTTTCAGTTCCGTTTGTATTTATTATCTCAATTTGATAGTCTAATACATTTATTTTAATAGCTATGAGTACTCCGCCGCCTTTACTTCCAGATATGTCTGCCCTTTATATTGTATAATTGGGGATGAATAATCTGTTTTTCTTATTGAGTTTCAGTAAGACCTGCAATGTCTACATTGTAAGCATGGAGAAATTGAATTAATTCTGTTTCTTTGTTAGATATGCCATTGGTCTTCAAATGTACTAAACTACTAGAACTAAAACTTTATGAGGATGTGAAGTCATAGGCTTCATGAAGCTTTATTAGGATGTACTGCCACTATTATAGCTAATATTATTTAGGTAACCTGAGACTGAGTTTTGTACTTAATTTATTATGGAAAGTATTAGTTTTTGTAAAATACGCAATATATAATGAAATTGAGTTAATAATTGTATTTGCGAATGGATAATTTGAATTATTTTCGTGAGTTGGAGATAAGTTCGGGTTATTACGTGGATGGATTGAATTCATGGGCTGGTTTTGGTTTTGGGAATTTGAGATGTGAGTGAAATTATTTATTGGATTTAGTGTGAGGAAGATTTGGGAAATCTGAAAGGGATTGAGAAGAGAGTGGGGGTGTAGGGGGTTTGTGGTTTACATTTATACTATTCCTAGCTGGTCGAGGGTTTTTTATCACTAATTTCTTTGTAATAATTGAAAGAATGGTTTCTAATGTCTGGTTTATGATTTTCGTTGCAGTTGACGTACACTGGGAGCTCGTTCTCGCTGGTGCATGTTATTGTGTAATTATTACTTGCGCAGTGAATTATGTGGTTACAGTTATTCTTAGTGTGAGCATAATCTAGACACCTTTGACACTGTGTTGGGGCTTTGGATTTTATTCTTTTTTCGGCAATGACTCTCTGATTATAAATTGTTTTAATTGTTAGTACTGATGAAATGGGTTCTACGCCACTACATTCTGCTGCTACTACTAGGATTGCTTTATTATACTTGTTTAACCTCGCGATATTTTAGTATTGAAGGGTGTTGTGATTTTATGTCTTTTTTGTACCGGTTTTGGAAATTGTTGGGTGAAGATTTTTAAAAACAACTGAGTATTTTTTTTTTATTAGTGGTATCCTTAAAGGTATGAAAGCTTCTTTGTGGTTGTCATTTTTCAAGTTCAAGTTTCAATTGTCAAGTATTTTACAATATTCCTAAGGTCTGTTGCAGAGACTGCGCTAATTTTCATTTTATTGTTTTTCACATCGGTAACGAAACTTTTTGTAAATTTAGTTTTGAGTTCATTTATGACGTTGTGAGGGATATTAACTACGAAAATGGTTGGAATCCTATTAGTTGGAATATTTGGTCGTTGAATTTCTCCTTGAGATACGAAAGCCAGCTACTTGGAGAGCCTTTACCGATTTCACAAAGTTCGCGGAACTTGTTTTGTACGGGTAGGTTGTATGTGTAATCTGTGGAGGATTTTGATATTTCATTCGCGCACTCATTTGAAGAATTTATTTTCTTGGTTTCACTTTCACTGGCACTGGCATTGGCACTGACACTGACACTGGCACTGGCACTGACTGACATTTTATTTTGTTGAACTGGGAGGGAGGTAACGATACAGCTGTGAAGAACGAGTTGCGTTGAATGAAGGCTGGGTTGACGATGCATTCGCCACTGTGAAGCTGGCGTGGATGCGTTGCTGATGTCTATTCTCACGCTGGTGCCAAAGAAGTCAGCTCGGGTTGCTTCTCCGTTAATGTTACCTCATTGTGCAGTATGTACAGGGTTTGGGTAATGGCCTTCCCTCTGGGAGGGTTTATGATATATGCTATACAACTTTGCCCTGATTGTTTGAAACACTAGATATAACAGCAGATATAACACTTTGTGTAGTCTATAGCACGTTGTCGACTATGCTAGTGAGCAGGTCTGCACCGCTCGGCGTCTCGTGCTGGAATAGAAGAGAAAACTGCTCGGATTGTAGTGTCAGCAACCGGCGTCATACCAAAAACTCAGCAGATCGTTGAAATATCTAGGTCTAAAGGAGAGAATCGGTCTGCAGAAGTCGGTTATCATCAGTTTATGCTCACTAGCCAGGAGCTTCATGGGAGAAAATGTGGAATTTGAAAACTTTGAATTAATTGTAAAAATTGTATTATTATTTGTAGAAACTGTTATTTTACTTTAAAATGTTAGTGTACCGCAATATGTATGGGAGATATCAAATATGCCAATAATACCACGCTTTGAAATTGTATCTGGGAGCTATCTGTAAGAGACCAAAAATGAGAATAAACAAATAATAATAATAATAATAATAATAATAATAATAATAATAATAATAATAAAACTCGCAGATTCTCATATTCTTTACTTTCGAATACAAATAAATTAACTTGTGGAACTTGGGGTCAGTAGTCCTCTTTCCCATTTGTTCCGAAGAGAAGTGTGAATAACACGTTTGAAAGTGAATGTGGAGGTAATTATCAACACAATGAAATATTGTGTTCACTAATCTTTCCCCAGATAAGAGAAAAGAAGTGGTACTACACTACGACTAACACGCTGTCATAAATCATTCGCGTACAAGTGAATGACACATCGCCAGCAACGCGATAACTCGCTGGAGCGCCGCCGCCGCCGCGGCCTTGCACGGGGCGCAGCGCCGCGAGGCCGGCAGCGGCGCCGCCCGCGGCGGGCGAGGCGAGTTAATTGAATTAAATTGAATTGTTGCCTTATTTTACGTGGCGAGACTCGGGTCATCAGGCACGCACTTCCGTCTGATCACGCTAATTTCGCTACCCTCCTTTCGCCAATTAGAGGAGAAAGAAGGTACTATATCTTGGGAGACGAAACAGGCGATTTGAATTTACCTCAGAGGCTTCATTTAGGCTAGAAGATGTTCTACATGCAGTAAATCCACTAACATGAGAGAACTGGCTTTACTTCCCCTCCGAAGGAAGGCATCCGAAGGATTTTTTCGCACTAAAAATCCACGGCATCGATCGGGGCTGAACCCGCCAACTTGGGTGTAAAAGTCCATTTAACCGTTACACTACCGCCGCCGCAAGTAAATTGATGGTAGTTTAAAAAAATAATAATACAGAAGAGCCAAATATGAGCAATTTTATAGAAGAAAGAGAATTAAAATGAGCACATGAATGAACGAATTTGAAGCAGAAAAATATATTTGTAATTTTTTTGGCACGTAGAGGTAATGGATAAACACAATCCAACAGCGTTCACAGAACGAATAGGATGGATTTTAAAAACGAAGCACATTGTTCTATAATGGTTTACAGTCAGAGAAGGCGAAAGTTATTCAGTGTTTGTGTGCTGCTTTGTTAAAAATAATACAGATATAAAAATAATAAAATTACCCAGTCACGGATACCAACACGTCACCCCAATCGCAGACCTGGCGGCACGGCGACGCGAGCGACCCCGCGCAGAACGACGCGGCGCCCTGGGGCGCGTTCGCATCGGCACTGCGGGCTGCGAAGGGCGGTGGAGGGGGGGGGGGGCGGCGATCGGGCGCGGATAGGCGGCGCCAACTGCAATTTGGCTTCGTTTAGATTAATCTGCATCGCGCGGCGAGGGGGTCCGGCGCCGCGCCGCTCGGGCGCCCTCGCGCGGCGGACGGCGCTCGGAGCTCAGCTAAGCACTCGGCCGTGCGTTCGCGCCGGCCGCTGTCCGCCAAGACTTTCTTCGGTCGGTGCATCGAACTCCCCGGGGGGGGGTAATGTACGAGGAGGGCTCATCACGTGATTAAGGGCTGTCGCTGAAGAAGGGGCCCAATCATGATAAATGCATATAACGTCGTAAAAAAATTAATGTTGACTATTTATTGGAAGATCGAATTAATTAACAGTGTCGGATTTTCTTCGAGATTAAAAAGTTAGAAATAAAAAAAATGTCACAAAAATATACCGTACAAAAATCTAAGTCAACTAGTCCAAGTTATTTTGAAATATATACACAAGCATTTGTATGAATTATAATTATGGTTTAAATGTTAATGTGCAAATTTAAAGCTTTTAATATTATTTCCATATAGTTTTTTGTTACGTGTATTCAATAGTTTCATATTTTTGTTAGGGGCCAGAGTTTGCTCAACTTTATGGCCCCTAAGGATATTAATCTGGCCCAACGACTCCCTTCTGTATGTTAATTTTGTCAGCAGAATCAAGAATTTTCCGTTGAAGCTGCAACTAATGGTTCAACATCACCGTCTTTGTCCTAATATTTGCTCCAGTTCGAGCTTTTATCTTTCCTCGCCATTGTTTGTTTCTTCTAAGGTTCCAATAGAGCCGTGTTGGGCGCCCCTACCGTTCTCTTTCCTGTTAATGATGTGCCTGAAACTCTATCGCCATTTTTAAATCGCGCCCTTCCTTGCCCAAGTGGCTTTCTTACTAATGAACTTTCTGATTATTTATGTTGGCAATACTCCGTCATCTCGTCACTCGCCTTCCTTCATCATTCGTATCAGTGCGGTCATCCTTGTGTCTGTCACGTCTTTCCGAGCAACCCCGGCTCACTCAACAGTTCATTCACCTTCTTCAGCTCCATGGAGTGCAGACAAGCCTGCGCTCGCCCATCTGATGACCTCTCGCTTGATTTTTCCGAGGCAAACATTCGCCACATCTGTCACCTCTCCTTTTGAAGTTCCACTCTCATCAGCCTCGCAGCCGTATGTGTCTGCATCCTATCAAGAACATCAATCACCAGTGTCATAGCGGCTGCGCCGGCAGCTTCGCCACCACACCGCTGCGCCGTCTCGGAAGTTTTTTCCGTTTGCGGGCCCTCCGCTCGGCTGTGGGTCCGGGTCGTTAGCTGCGTTTTATAGAGCGTTCGTTCTCCGTTCGACAGTTTCACAAGAAGCAGCTGCGGCGGTGGGGCGCCTGGGCGGCGGTGGAGGCGACGGCGGTAGGTAGTGGCCGAGGTTCGGACTGGAACAGTAGTAATACTGACAGTTGTGATGATGGATGCTGACTGGAGGCTAAGCGTCACTATAGAGTGTGAACATTAGAATGAAAGGCGGTTGAGAAGGTGTTGTCAGGTGGCAGCGGTTGGCAACGTACACGGGGAGTTCGGGATTTTTATTAAGCGTTTTCTAGCAGATCATTATTGAAAGTGTTTCATTATTTTATAATGCCATCTGATTAGCACACACTGTTATGAAATGTCACATAAGGCATCGAAGTAATAATATGAATGCCGAATGAATCAGGAAATGAAAGACAATGAGTGTGCACTGTCGCACTGACAGAAATGTTATAAAATATGTAGATGAATACATTGTACATGAAACTTCATGTAACCTTGTTCTATGAAGTTTCAATTGGTTTCAAGAGGTTAATTCATTTGAACATTAAATTGAATACACATGTTAATATCAATGTAGATTTAATGTAGAGATTATCCCGTTTCCCCTGCCCCCCATATTTCATATCTTGTATTCATAATCACCAGTCCATCATGATAACTCATTCCTTCCAGATATGACCACAAGTATAGGTGTTGTGGTGTAAAATGCTTTTGCATTTTTCATAAAATAATTAAAGACGTTGTCATTGCCAACAATATTATTTAATGCAATAGCAGCTTTCGATGGCGTAGCCATCATCATCAGTTGTCTGATACAAGAAGAAAATGAACAAAATAAAACATTAAAACGTGAATATTCCTTTGAATTAACAACAAGATTATGGTGAAGGTTACAAATAATTTACAAATTTTTTGGAAAATATATTTAACATTCTAGAAAACGGGAGAAAGAAAAAAGTGTGGGAGGGGGTTAAGCCATTAATACTACAGAAAAGCGAATGAAATAGAAATAGGACACGTAATTTTTTTTTTCGAAAGCTGCTATTGCATTAAATAATATATTTGGCAATTACATCGTCTTTAATTATTTTATGACCACAAAGCTTTGACTCTTGCATCCTGATATACATGCATACATTAATGTGCGTTCAAGATATTTATTTCAATGTAATTTACATTAAAATGAAGCGAAACTTTTTGACAGGGTACGATATGATGCTATTGGCTGGAGGTGAGACCTTCCGCGCTTGCACCTGCGGTCCCGTTGCTCTTCCCCTCGTGCCTTAAGACACTAGGTGGCGCGGTGCGGCGTGCGGGTTCAGGGGGTCGGTGAGGCGAGAGCCCGGCGCCGGCGGGGAGGCCTGGTGGCGACGGGGGGTCCGACGCTGGGTGAGGACCTGCTGCACTGCCCGCTGCGTCGCGTTGCGCGTCGTCATGCCGGCGGTGAACTTCGAACTCGCGGCCCTCGGCAGAAAAGAGGGGAGCGCGCGGACACTGGGCGCCGGCACGCGAGGGAGAGCACGCGAGGCGGAGGCGGAGGCGGAGGCGCGAGGATTTCCAGGGGGCCGAGGGGGCGAAGGGTCCGGACTTCCAAACGTTTTTATGTCATTTTAAATCAGAGTTTCGCTTCGTCGAACTCCCTTCCGAACAGCAGGTACCTGCTTCGGTCCCTTTGTCCGTCGTCGGCGAAGAGCCCTGATGATTGACGTTCGCGCGCTTCTGCCGCGGCGTGGGCAAGCGGCCTTACGGTTTTCTCTATAATTAAACTACATATATAGTATATTATATATAGTACACTTCATATTCATAGAACAAATAATTACGTGTAAATTACTTCAAGATTATTTACACAACCGTTTTAGAAACAAATGAAAATGATCATTTAATAATTTTTGTCATATTATAATTTTAATTTTACAAAAATTAACGACTTCTCAGAAAAATCACAGATTTCAATTGGCACAAAAGTTGTCACAACGAATGTCATTCATATGATCGATGATAAATTTCAAAAAAGGAGGAAACTTATTATCATTTTTATATAAATGCATAAGAGAAACAAATATTAAATATCAGAAAACAAATAATTATCAACTCCATTAATATTTTTTGTAATATGTATTCAATTTAATTTTCATTATACCAATCAGTCGCCGGTGGAAACTCAGCTATTGACCCTCACAGGAAGCCTTCACTATCATTGTCCCCATTTCAAATAGTATCGACGCCCTGGGGGTTCAATATGGACGTCTCGAGTCTTTTCACAAAAACGTTCCCTGTGAACAGATGCTGACACGGAACTACGAAAGAGGCTATGGAGGCTGACTAATATAAAAATTCCGAGCAATGTTGTATGATTATTTCGTTGATATGTTCATTGCCATTACACTGAGGGTAAATTACATTAAAGCATTTCATATAACATTGAAAAAAGTAAACATTTTTAAACCATGTTCCGCGATGTACTATTACGTAAACACTTCACCTTATTTGAAAGTTCTTCTGCTTAATACTCGCTTGTCAAGTACTCTTAGAAACGAAAAGAGTGTGGCTACGGAGATGGTTGATACTGTGATAAAATTATAAAATACAGGAAGTGTCGTCTAATGCAGATAATGTAATTAATCTTTGTGATTCGTACTTAACCAATTCTTTCTAGTTTTTTCATCTCAAGAATTAATTTAATTTCTGCTTATAATATATTTGTTTCTAAATACAATGTTGTGTAAAAACTCAGTCAAACTAATTTCGACGGTCTGAATTGTAGAGAAAAAATCAAAGAAAGTCTAGAGTCTGAAGTTGGGAAAAATATTCGAAAGAGACCCGTAATTGCCGCGCAGGTGAGGAATTGGCAAAGAGATGCTAATTGCTATTTCTATGCCTGGCGGGCATTAGTTCGGGGTAACTGAGGTTGCATCGATGGGGGTAAATCTAAAACCAACCAACTACACATCAGTTAATACAAAAAACAAAAAGAAAATGACTTTAAAGTATCAAAAAAGTGACAACTATTTCGAATTATGCAATAAAAGTAGACTCTAAAATAAAATATTAGCTTACGTCAAAAAATCGTAATTATTATTATTTCACATATTCCACAATCACACATTGGCGCTCAATTTTGATTTCCAGTAAAATATAAGATGTTTTATTGAATCATTTTAATTCTAAAATATTTTTCTAAAGGTATGGAAGACACGCCAATCCACTAATAAGTAAATCTCAATTACTTAAAAAACAAAGAAGTACATTCCAGAAGAGAACCTGCAGTTTTATAGAGGGATCTTAAAGTTGCTTCAAACCAAGAATATTTAGTCTGAAACATGTTTTATAAAGAAAAAAATAATTGTAAAAGAAAATAAATAGAAAATTACAGTAAATTGAGTTTGGTAAATGGAAGTGCGTAAGTCGGGATTTTGAACAAATTCTTTTTATTTCTCTCTGAGAAAATAAAATAACAAAATTAAAATTGGTTAACCATTTTATGCAACTACATGTATAGAACAAGTTTACATATTTTAAAAATCAACAATGGAAATAGCGCAAATGTAAACAACAATGGAATGTACTCAAATGCCCAAATATCCCCAAACTAAGATATTTTAATTCAGGCCTTTCAAAAATAATCGATTTAAAATATGAAAATACGTAACATTTGTACAAGTTAAACTTATTTTTTCTCCTCTGCAAATTAATTTTCAATTCTTTTGTCTATCTCATAAAGATTCAACTCTATTGTGTAATGGTAAATACACCTGCGTACAAGATTAGATAAAGCACTGCGTAAGGGAAGCAATGAACATGTTTACTCACACACATACGCGAGAGAAATATCGTTTCTCCACGTTATCTGAATTGGGGTTGCGTCCGGGGCAGGCGCTATGAAGGATTATCTTTATCTTAAGTATATTTACGAGGGGGCTCAAAAGCGGCTGTCTACGCTAACGAGGAGATAGACTGTGAAAACTGGGCAGCATCGGCTAAGAAAGTTATATTGAAAGGGCAAACGTACTTGGAGAGTAACGTTTCATTACGTCCAAGACATGTAGAGTTCAGGCGGCGGTGGCGTAATGACTTCATAAATTTCCCTGTTTTCTATAAAATGATTCGCTAGCGTTGATAACGAGACAGACAGACCAGTGACACTGTTGTATTAACTTCACGCTGCTCTACAGTTCTATTTTTTATTAAACTTATTTTTCTACTTCATCGAATTTGGTCTCTGTACTTGAAACCTCGCTCACCACCACGCTCCTCCAGGGAACTTAGCTTCCCTGCGAACTCAATATATTTGCATCTGTACCGGAAGTATTTGTAATTGCCTATTGCACAGCTGGTAGCACAACACACCTGCAGCAAATGGCATTACGAGGGAAAACCTCATTGTACGTGAGGTGTGCATGATTACGCTTTAATCAAACGAATCCGAGGGGCCGTGGCGAGATTTTCAATGTCCGTCGCTCGATGTGCAGGAGGGGTGCATACCAGCAAGCCTCGTCGTCTTACAAGCGCCGACTTGTACGTGCAGCCAGCAGCTCACACGCGCCGGCTGAGCAGGGCCCGAGCGCCGCGTCGTGCACGGACGCGCTGCGTGCTGGCCGCGCCGGCGCACGCCCGCCGTCAAATGCGGCGCCTTAATGGAGCGCGCGGGCCGCGCGGGCGGCCAGCCGTGTCATGCGGGCGATTCCTCGCGCGTCACCGCCGCAGTTTCACCGAGAGGCCGCCGCGGGCGGGGCAGAGCGGGTGATCTGGCGCGCGACGATGGAGGGAAAGGAGGGGATGGGGCGGGGCGGGACTCTGGTGTGCGGGGCGGGTTCGGGGCAGATGTGGGGCGGCATGGTGGGGTGGGCATGGCGGGCGGCATGTCGGGCGGCATGCCGGGGCGGCATGGCGGGGCGGCTGGCGGGCGGCATGGGGGTTGCATGCGGGGGCGGCATGGCGGGGCGGCTGGCGGGGCGGCTGGCAAAGGGGGGGGGCGGGCAGGGCGGAGAGGGGCCGGTGCAGCAGGCATGTGGAGCGGCAGGGGGTGGCGGGATGGCGGGGGGTGGGAAGAAGAGTGGTGGAGTGGAGCGGGATAGGGCGGATTTGCTGGATTGGTGCCCCCGGGAAGCGGGGGGCAGGCGGGCGGTCGCCGCTGCGGCCGGCCTGCGCCTGGGCCCGGGATCGCCGCGGGTCGAAGCCCGAGCAGTGACCAGCGCCGCCCCCTCCCCCTGTCGGGTCAGAGGTGGCCGCTGCGGACGCCGCGGCGAGCGCCTTCGGACCCCGGCGCGCCACTCGCCAGCCGGTTCCTTATCTCGAGTCTTTACGTAACTAATGTTATAAGCGCGGGTTACGGGATGCGGGGAACCACGACCGCCAAGGCCAAGTGGCCCGGTGCGCGGCCGGCCGCCCGGAGGACGGAACGGCTGTCACTATCACAATATTTTACGAAGAGGAACGGTAGCCCTCTGCATTTCACGGGCCTGCCATTAAGGACTGGAGTTTACAGCTCCGCAAGAGAAAAGGTTTTTAAGTGCTTGTCATTCGAGCGAGTTTATGAGTTGCAACTCAGTTCTGAGCCGAAGTATTCATTTTTAAGCGGGTTGCGAACGAGATCGAGGAACTTTTTTAAGTTGCCGTTGGGGAGATAGTGGATGGTTGCTGTCAGGTCACGATAAAGCTGAAGAATTTGCGATAGCTTAATTGGTTGGAAGACTAGCAAAAAATAAATGGATGGTTTATCATACTGGTAAATGTCGAGTAAAAGAGCTGATGAGGGATGAAGTGTCTAGTCTGCTGGTCTGGGAGGTGTTGTTGAACGGAATGATTGGCGTGAAGTGAATGCCCTCGTTTGCGATTTATCTTTCATTTTTTGGGGGTACTGACACTCAATTAATTTATCACTGATACTGATGTATTATTCTAATATTACAGACAAAGAGTACGACGGCAAGGGTATCATCATGCAAATAGATCTACCTTTGCGTAGGACGGTACTCATCACAAATCAAATTAGATACCGAAAACACCAAGAACAAAATTTTGCAGCGGTTTGATTTTAGAAAAGGAAGTTTCAAAATACACAAATGAATGGCAGCTTTTTAGATGAATCTAGTAAAGCAATGATTCATTTTTCATATCTTCTCAATTAATGAATATTTAATACCGCGTTTCTTCACTTTTCTGCTAAGAAATATGATAAAACGAAATAAATTAGAAAAATATAAGTTGTATTTAGATTTATCTTTGTATTGCAGTATTTTACACGAAAACATGATATTTCTTGCTTAAATAAAGGAGCGAAGTAAATCAATACACAGCTCGCCATATTTTGATTTTCTGTTTACGTGGTTGCTCTGACAACGACGCTTCGGCTGCAACGCGTTCACGCTGAACGAGAGCGCTCCCACCCGTGGCTAACATGCAATACACACGATATCGGACACTAGGGGTTTTTATTACATTGGCGAGTAATTAGAAACGTGTGTAGTCACATTTATAAGTGTTGTTTTGAAAGAAGGTTTTAAAATTATTCATTGAGAATAAGTCTTCTAGATGTTTTTTTAGAATTGGTTTTAAGGTCTTTTATTTTTTTAGGCAAAAAATTAACATAATACATTTTTATTAAAACTATAGATTAGATATTTTTAGACTGTAAGCATCTGTCTTATAGATGACTGAACGATTTTAAAAAAATATCTAAAAATTGTATGATTTTAGTAAAAGTATATAATGTGAATGAATGTCTGCCTAAAAAATTAAAGAACCTTGAAACCAATTCTAAAAAAAACACATTTATAAGTGATCGGGACAATTAGAACACGAGTTATGGACTAAAATATGAAGTGTTTAAGTCTTCGTTTGGCCGTTTGTGGGGCCCGAGCAAGGGGTCGGGGACCGGGCTGATTTCTGACGCCGTGCGGGCCGTGAATGAACCAGGCCGCGGACAGCAGGGGTTCACCTGCAGAAGCGCGGAAATAGATTTCTCAGTAGTTATCGCGACTTCGTGCAACTTCGAGTGTGTGTTATTTATTTACATATACACTCACGTGCGGCAAAGAATATGCCGTAGAGATATAGTTTAATTGTTTTTTTCCGAGAAATAATCAACTTTGCTTTTTTAAATGGAACTATGTATTTTCTCAATTACAGTAGAGAGATCATAAAAAGAGGATTGCAAGAATATAACATGTTAATGTTTTGGTAGTATTTTGAGTATAAAATTACATATTACGACACGCGACGGCACCGGCACTTTTGCAGGGAGAAGAGAGAGGTCGCGAAGGCCACCTTCACCAAAAGCGACAGTTGCGAGGGATGCTGCTTTAACTTGTCACACGGTCTGGGCTGACCCTTCGCCTCGAGATAAGAGCCCGCTCGCGGCCTTCGGGTTAAGCTCGGGTTAAGCTCGGGTTAAGCTCGGGTTAAGCTCGGGTTAAGCTCGGGTTAAGCTCGGGGTAAGCTCGGGTTAAGCTCGGGTTAAGCTCGGATTAAGCTCGGGTTAAGCTCGGGTTAAGCACGGGTTAAGCACGGGTTAAGCACGGGTTAAACTTCGGGTTAAGCTTCGGGTTAAGCCTCCAGATTAAGCTCGTAGCGGGGAGGCGACCGCTCCAGGATCCCCGCAAATCCGACAAATGCAAAGAGATTTTAAAAAGAAAAGTGAGAAAAAGGAAGGGGAAAGCAGAGGGACAGGTCAAATACTGCAAATTCGCACTCTTTGAGCGATAAAGACTACACGAGATGGCGGCCCTCGAGATTCCCCTTGAATGGAGTGCTTGAGAAAGAGCAATTCGATTCTTATATTTCGGAAGACAAGACAGGCAAAGAAGAATCATAGAGACATACTGAGGAAGCAGTAGGCCATGTGCTCTCCCATCTGCTGATTGGAAGGTTAAATTTAATATCTTTACGTCTGAAATCTGCCTACTTGGATGGCTGAGGTGGTTCATGCCTCGATCCGAAGGGTTGCAGGTTCGAGTTGCGCCTTGCGTATGGTTGTTTGACTCTTGTCTCTGATGTAGTATGTGCTGTCGCGGAGGGCGTCGCGGAGGGCCTCGCGTTCTGCTGACTCCATATCAGTTGATTCCGCAAGTATGTTAATGTCTCTGGTCGAAGTGTTGTTGTGTATGGTCGAAGAAGCGTGCCATGAAACGAGTAACCGGCTGACAGCTGGATAAAAGCCCTTGGGGGGACTTCTGAAATAAAGCATTTATCCCCTTCTGCAGAGTTCTTGCCTCAGGTGAAAACTATCCTAGTCGCTGCTGCTGCAAGCAGATAAAATTGACAGAAACTTTCCTTTCAGTGTGCGCTATCTTTAATGGTCTGTCTTCCCAGATATCAGCAATGAGATCGTATTATACTGTTTGTCGGTCTTTGCTGAACTATAAACTATGTCTATTGAACGAAGCATATAAAATACTTGCAAGAATATTAAGAAAGATTACAGACAGCATTTTATTAGAAGATTTATTTCATCTTATTAGAAGAAGAATGTTTGCCTTGGTGCATCCCCGTTGCAGTGGAAAATTTGGAGATTTGTCATAACTGTCCGGTAACCCACTTATATGATTTGAAAATGGTTTGCTAGTAGATACAGATTTCTAAGTGCCGGAAGACCAGAACAGTTTTTAGGATATTCAGCCTATTGAAAAAAATTAATTTGCATTGATTAAGTACTGCCGGAATTATAAGAGGTTAAGTTTAGAAAAATTGGAATATTCAAAATTATAAAAAAACAAATTAAAAAGGCATATCAATCAAATGCATATTCTTTAAATAGAAACTTAAGCAATTTCAATAAGAAATATAATAATTTTGTTAATATAATTAGATCAAAAATACATGATGATCTTAAACACCTAAAAAAGGAAATATCTATTCTTTCTGGCAAAATTTGACAATTAGCAAAGTACATCATATTCAAGGTGATAACTGGATAATGATTCTCACAGGCAAATTGTGATATTTAATCTATGACTTTTTGCAGATAAATTATGATATTCAGCATAAAGTATTCTGTTTGAAATTACATAGAAACTGATCACCATAACATATCATCTTTGAAAATATGCAAAAACTGAATAGTACCTCTTACAAACAAATAAACATAGGTAATCTCTTTGAAAATGTGTAGAAACTGAATGATAATTGAATTCGTTCACAGTATTTTCAAAATAGCAAATGAAGGTCAGCAAATCAATTTCCAACCAAAGAAAATTTCTATTCAATTGAATCAGTCTTTAATGAAATTATAACTAAAATTAACACTTTAGTAAAAGAGCTGAAAAGGTCGTGTTTTGTCTTTAAAACCACAGCGATGTTCTCATGTGACTTTTACACAGAAGAGCCAAACAAACGGGTACACTTGCCTAATATCGTGTAGGGCCCCCGCGAGCGCGCAGAGCAATACGACGTGGCATGGGCTCAACTAATGTCTGAAGTAGTGCTGGAGGAAATTGTCACCATGAATCCTGCAGAGCTGTCCTTAAACTCGTAAGATTACGAGGGGGAGATCTCTTCTGAATAGCACGTTACAAGGCATCCCAGATATGTAATAACGTTCATGTTTAGGGATTTTGGTCACCAATGGAAGTGTTCAAATTCAGAAGAGTGTTCCTGGAGCCACTATGTGGCAATTCAGGACGTGTGGGCTGTCGCATTGCCCTGCTGGAATTGCCCAAGTCCGTCGGGATACACAATGGAAAAGAATGTGTGCAGGTGATCAGACAGAATGCTTACGTACGTGTCACCAATCAGAGTCGGCAGTCCCCTGTTGACATGCAGTGCCCATGGATTTATGAAGTTGTTGCCATACTGGTACACGTCCGCTCAAAACAATATGAAACAAGTCTCGTCAGACCAGGCAACGTGTTTCCAGTCATCAACTGTCCAATGGCTGTGTCGACAGGCCCAGGAAAGGCGTACAGCTTTGTCTCGTGCAGTCATCAAGGGTAGACTAGTGACCTTTCGGCTCCAAAACTCCATATCAATAATGTCTCTTTGAATGGTTCACACTTGTTGAAAGCCCAGCATTGAAATTTGCGGAAGGGTTGAAATTCTGTCTTTTGTAATGATTCTCCTCTGGCGTCGTCGGTCCTGTTCTTGCACGATCTTTTTACGGTCGCAGCAATGACGGAGGTTTGATGTTTTACCAGATTCCCGATATTCATGGTACATTCGTGAAATGGTCGTACGGGAAAATCCAAATTTCATCGCGACCTCAGAGATGCTATTCCCCATCCCTCTTGCGTCGACTATAATAGCGCGTTCAAACGCACTTAAATCGTGATTTTCTTCCATTGTAGGAGCAGTAACCGATCTAACAACTATGCCAGACTCTTGTTGTCTTATATAGTCGTCGCTGCCCGGCGCGCCGTATTCTGATTGGTTCTAGATCTCTTTATTTCAATACGCATGGCTGTACCAGTTTTTTGGCTCATCAGTGTAATTACGAATACACACAATACACTAGTCTTCAAAAGTGGTTAATAATGAAATATTTGTAATACGTTCTGCATTATATTCTTTACGCACTTAACCCTGGAATACAAAGGTAAAACACTGCAGGTAAATACAGAGGTAAGTGCCCTGTGAGCAACCCAATTAAAAAAGTGATAATTTTAATTGATTAGTCTATGAAATAAGAATAGCAAATATTATTACATCGGTTTTATTTCCTTACTTATATTCAACTTGAAATTAAAAATAATCTCTCTCCCCTCCCCCTCTCTGTCTCTGTTTGTCTCTGTCTCTGTCTCTCTGTCTCTGTCTCTGTCTCTCTCTCTCTCTCTCTCTCTCACAGACACACACATACACACACACACTACCACACATGTGATGAGACGAGGAAAGGGGGTTGAGTTTATTCTGGCTGGGGCGATGCCCCACTGGGGAGAGATCTCTGGAAGGAACAGCGCGCAAGCTGACGTGTAGGTCTGCGCCGGAACTTCTTTTCGCCACGCCCGTCCACTCGCCAC
>BOPP01000219.1:698070-741150 GCA_017312745.1 Gryllus bimaculatus
ACAAAAGTGCCTTTTTTTATAATTAAGAGTAACGATATCCCTATATAGTATTTGAGTAACCGCGAGTGTGCATGTGCGCGTTCCGTCACTCACCGTTAGACCACTTCTCGTGCATCAATCAACACAAATGAGGAGTCAATTGACGCGTCACGGTGTTCTGGGGGAGAAGTGAACATTTTTTTTCGGATCTGACCAGTAAATTCTAAGAAATTACCAAATACGCGTCATTACGTGTTTTAGCGCTGCGATCTTAGTGGGCGGACTGAGAATGTAATCAACGCCATCTAAATAGATCTATGCAGGTGGCGTTGATTAAGCACCAGTTCCCACACAACTCCATAATTGTCTTCCACTAGGATGGCAACACAGGTTGTTGTAGAACAAGAGAACCTCGAGGCAGAACTGTGAATGGTGATTGATGCTGCTTGGGAAATAATAAAGTGTGCCATCCTTATTACAATATTCTTAATAATAAATTTGAAAATACGTACGTATTACATTTACTACTGAAAATACGTACTATTACATTGGAACTTTTTAAAGAGAACCCGAACTATGAGTAATGTAAGACAATGGAAGCACATTTGTATTCAATATTACACATTTATATTATTAAGAGAGAAAAAAGCGATTTTCAAATGAATGTGACTAACAAATTAATCTTATTCAACTGAAACACCTTATTCACATACATACAAAACAGTCGCCTTTTAACGTTTAAATAGATTCGTCTACAAAACGATTTATAGAGCAATTGGAGAAGTAGATGTGAACCAAAATTCGACAGTGGAGTTTTAACAAACTTTTTAAAACAAATGAATCGGCAAACAACAAGGTTCGATGTCACATTCTGCCTCTTCTGAGTTAACAGTCAAAAACAGTTCTTAAAATATAAAGTCAACTTTCTATGCTTGAAAGTTCGTTTTTGGTGAACTCTGTGACGTTTGTAGAGTGTCCTTTAGCTATTAATGTTAAGAAAAAATGATCGATATTTAAAACTTAAAACTTATCGCTTGCTCGTCAAAATTTGAAGCTTTTGGACATCGAACGTTTTTCTCTTCTCCGATTCAAATGTAGTTGAAGATTTTGCGTCATTTTTGGAACTGATTGAGAATGATCTTGTTAGAGAATATCGCCGAGGAATAGCTTAAGGTGATCTTCCGATTGCAATTTTGTGCTTATTAACACATAGTAAAAAAATCTACCTGTACTAATTTCTAGCTATTTGCATCATCCATGTCTGCAGGTATTTTTCATGCGAATACAATTTTGAAACTGCAATATTACCAGTTCATATCACATGCAACGTCTTTAGGTGTTGGGAAATTTTGAACGGAAGTATAACATTATTAGCTACTACTATTCATTGGTAAGTGCAATGCCAGATACTATAAGAACTTACTTGAACAGAGCTATACATCAAATTTAGAAATTTTCAACTCATGAAAATACTCTTAAAACGATTTAATGTGTAACGATCTAATTATACAGTATTTTAAAAAGATGCTCATTATTAATTCGCACATTTAAAACAACTAGAGAAAAACGTTTAAGACTCACTTTGGCACTCGTAACGCATACGAACGTTCATGCATAACAGATTGTAAGACGATCATGAAAAACTAGTAATCTCTTATCGGGGATCTTGCCAAGTATCTCAGTAATGTTGATGCAAATTGTAAATCTCATTTTTCCAGCATGCAATATATCTGTTTAATAAAATTGCAAAATAACCTGCTCCTGTGTACAGAAGATGGTTCTCGTACGAATTCAGAATAACAAAATGATGTTAATTAACTGACATTTCGTGTTAAGTTGTCTTATTTGTGCGCATTTTCTTTGTTATTCTAGAGAAATGAGAGAATTTCCATACGTATAACATGTTTCCATCAGATATAACTTAGAGAGCAAGCGGCAGATATTATTAACATGAATTTGTAATCTTGTAATTTCTACACTATAAAGATTGTTGTGAAATTTGCCATTCGTCCCTGATGTTTTCTATTTTTGATACAATCTCTTGAAGCTTTTCTCTGTTTAAGTTTGCTTGCATGAACACATTAAAGGGATTCAGTATTTAACTCTAAATATCCCTCCTCCAAGCAGAGTTTCTTGATAAAAGGACTATACAAACGATTTCCTAAGTAGTGGTGTTAGTACCATAGATCTCACAAAAGAACTTAGTTGTGCTACAGCAGAGCCTACAGTCAATATTTGTTGCGAGTATATAAACTTAATTATTGCTGCCTTAATCCTATTGATCCTTGCGCCATCACTTAAAAACTCTCTCCAGTAGAATAAGCGCGTGGGATTCAAATGAACTATTTTCGATGACCAAGTTATCTCCCCGGACGCCTTACCACTTCACCAGCCAGCAGCCCTGAATTACCCACTTCGGCCGCGACTTAAAAATCTATTCGTTTCAATCTCTGCATCAATCTTAACCATCTTTCCATCTTTGGAACATCACTAATTACTTCAGCAATCGTTTTGACGTTTGTGCGTAGTTACAGCAGAAAAGTACTTTAAACAAGCGTATCATATCTGAAAAACCGTTTTAATGCTTTTATTTGTTTTCGAATACACGTACACGTGTCGTAAAATATTTATTTACTTTCAAACAAATATTATCAATATAATAAAAATTTAATTTTTAACAACTAGTGCAAAATCACATAAGCTAGAATATTATGCTGGGTGTAATGCATGTACAATGAGGATTTTCAATGATTTATTATTGTACGGACTGGTGTATTTCATGCAGACCAAGGTTTAGACCACTGTAGCTCTGGCAACGGATGTTTTGAACATGACATACGAAGATTATTATAAAACCTACTACGGAAGTAATAAAATATTATTTAAAACATTAAAATTCTTTGACAACTTTATTTTTTAATTAGCATGCGTGACTTCGTGACCACTGGCTCATATGTAACAGGTATTACGATACTAGTTCGTACCTCCCCCGCATATGAAGAAATGGTGCATTGCGACCACAATTACATAATATATCTTCAACATTTCTTAAAATAAGACAGAAATGAATGTCTGTCTATTATTTTACTTTAACATAAATATGTTTATAATTTGCGTGGAAGGTCCGTTAGATTTATTAATGGAGTCTTATCCCTTATTGTATTGGGTCAACTCAGATATCGCGAGCTCGTTGAACACGAAGATGGACTGGTGGAAGCGAGGGCATTCTATTTTGTAGTTCAAATGAGAAAATGGCATTTGAACATAATAAGCATTAGAACTAGTGCGTTGGACAGGCTCAAGGATGTTTTAGGCCGGCGCGTCATCGCCTACTTTCTCACGCGTTTCGACGCGTCAAATATCACGTTAGAAATGCTCTGCGAAGAAGGTGATTCGGAATAAAATGCGTTAGAAATTATGAGTTGGAGAGACCCACGGCTGTTTTCTGTTAATCGCGTAGGCCAAAGGCTGGAGCTTCGTCGTGAAATTGGACCCGCTCATGCGACGGGTCTCCGCGCCTTAAAAATTTGAGGTCATAAATACGACGCCATTCCGTTCGCTGGCCCATATTAAGGCCCATTTACAATGCAAACATAAACATGGCGTTAAGTTAAAAGTTAGGACTACGTCCATAAGTGGATTCATTCTCATAAGCATAACATGTAAGACGTGAACTTAAAAGCTTGCAAGCTTCAAGCATCTGTGCTTATTCTTAAGTAAGACGAGAAATTAACCAAACACAGTACATTAACTCAAAATCGAGAGTCGAAATATGAGCGATGTCGATAGACGAACTTACACCATTTGGGCCATGGTCACAGTCGATACCTCAAAATCGATTCTCGCATCCAACCAATAGTAAACTACAATGCCCCAGAGCCAATAGAAATACTTATTTTGCGTACGTATGAGTTAGACATTGTGAATACTTCAGTCTATCGCTTATGTTAATCTTTACGTCTATGCGTTATGCTTAAACATTTGTTTTGTGAATGAGCCTTTATAGTTCGCTATGTTCCCGCGAAAGAGAGCGAATTTCTCTCGTTCGTTACGTTAAGGAAGAAGAGTCATTTAATGTTTCAATAATTCACATTAAAGAAGTATACAGACACAAATTGCATTGCAACAAAACGAATGTAAATTGTTGTATGTTTGTTTCCTTGCTCTACAACAGCGCATCTACGAAGAGTTTTACTTCTCTCCGTGGACAAGGTCTAGTGGCCATCTAATGAGTATCGTTTCATGAAGGTCTTTCTCTTCTCAGCAATCCGATACTCGAGGCACAATGGATCACTCCCGTTCGCTGTCTGGAAGGCGCCGCGCAGCCTCGCCGTGAAGAGCCATCATCCGTCTCCTGCACACTCAGCACACACGTCACGCAGCCTAACGGCGAGCTGACACTTTCCTCCGGCCCAGCAGGGGGCCGTGAGAAAGCCAGCGAGCCTACGCAGGCGGCCAGGCCGACGCCATTCACTGAGTTAGAGTCATGAATGGCTGGATGCGAGAAGAAATAGTGCTGATTCTAAGGAATTAAATTCTCTTCTTCATTAAGTTCCTTTCTGTTGCCGCTGAAATTTAAAACTTCCAGTGCTTACTGATGTTTTTTTATAATACTGCAACAAATTAATTACGATCTGTAATGGATATGGGGAAATATTTTCGATTGAGTGTGTATTTCAATTTGAACTCATATATTATATCGTTAATTGAGCAATAGTAGTGGGCAGTAGTAGTGAGTATTTAACAGTCTACATTATCTTTTTTATTTTATTTCATATACATTTATACCTACAAGAGGAATGGTGAATCAATGTGACAAAAATTTGCAATAAATGCCATTGAATTTCGGTAAGTAAATGAACACCCAGAGATGCAGCTGCATTCACGCAAGTGTTTTTTTTTTTACAAAATTAACATCGCAAATCTACTTAAAAGATATAGCAACGACAACTATTGTATAATACATAAGATATTGACACTAAAACCTTAAGGAGCACACGCAAACACCTTAAACTGTTACTCCCGCGAGGAAATCAAGTACTTAAGGCGCCCGAGCAGGCGCTGGGGGCGACTGTCTCCACATTTCAAAGGCTCGCGCGCGTCCTCGCACATCAAGCGGCGCTCACGGAGATAATCCCGCTGACGCAGCGGAGGTGCGGGGGCAGCGATGCATAACTCCAGCTAATCGCCCGGCGCGGGGAGGCGAGAAGGCCGTGGAGGCGGAGCGCGAGGAGGGAGAGGGCGGAGCGGCCATTCCAGCCCTGGCGACGGAGGCAGTGACTGAAGAGCATTGAAGACTGAATTCGTAGCCACAGACAGAAGCGTTTGTTTGATATGGGATGCACGGGCGCCTCTAGAATGAGGAACTTGTCCCCCCTACATTTTCAAGAACATCCCATCATTTTATTCTACTTTCATTTTCTTCTTGTAAAGACCCATTCAGTGCATCACATTATAATGATAATATTTATTCGTTGTTTAATATTATGATTGTGAAACTATAACATTGTGTACATAAAAATCTGGTGCCGCCCTTCAGTAGTCAAATAGTAAAAAATGGTCGAAAGAGTAATATTATGAAGATGTTGCCGAACGGGCAGATAGAAGTAGGAATTTTCCTTGAGTATACATTATCATACCCATCCAAGAGGATTAATAAGCAAATTCCTTACTAGCCCTACTGCTCTAACCGCCGCTGTCATTGTCTTTGTGGTTGCCGTGTTTTTCTTAAATGTATGGCCAGAGTTTACTTTTATTTTCGCAATTACTTCGTAAGACGATAAAGTTATGTAATAGTGTGCCGGATAGCAGCGAATTTTCGGCACAAAACTGTTTGTCCTAGTAACGAAAAAGTGGATAAATCCTTTTTCTACATTTAGCAAATTACTTCCTTTAACACATACTGCAGCTAGATTTAAATTTTGTTTGTCTTTGACACCGAACAATCGATTGACGATAAAGTTCTAACTATCCAGTGGTCAACGCTAGCGCCCAAACCGTTTAGCCGATTTCCCGATTCGATCTGAACGAACTCGAGACGTTGGTAGCATCAAATGAATATTTTATTATTGAGTGTACTTTATATGAAGCCTTAAAACATTTTAAAAAATTTCTCAAAAATGGTTCCCATTTTTTTATTTAACTTAGTCCTTGGATAGGGTAAAGGACGCACACTAGAATGGTGCAGGTCTCATCGAAATCCCTGATTTGTTTTGTTTTTAAGCACTAAAACTACAAAATTGAAGATAGATTTTTTCCTTAATGAAATCTGTTCGTTAAAAACACATCTTGAAATAATGTCATGTTGAATTTTTCGAAAGTATGAGTAGTTTCTCCGTAATTTTACATGGGGTATAGGCAATTTAATATTTAAACATTTTTATATCAAAAACCGATCTAAATTTTTTCTTTAATTGCTCTCCACGGATAGACGAAGGGATAATTAAAAGAATAATGCGGTTCTTATTTTCACTGAACTCTCTAAATTTCCGATAATTGCAAATTTGGAATTATTGCGAGAAAGTATGTACTGTTGGAGCACTACTAGTTGCATACATTAATACTTACGACATAGCCTAACTTTCTTCAAAACTACTGCTTAACTTCAATAAATCAGTAAAAAAATCGCGGAGCTTTAACGCTTCCGGGGCTTCGAGGGGGAAAATATTTCCTTTGATGGCGTCTCCGATTTTATGTGAGAGACGTTGAATAAGGGCGCACTCTTAAATTTTACAATTTTGGAACGTTTGATATTGTATTATAGCAATCTCCCCAACAGCAGCATAAGCGTTACCCAAATGGCTACTCCAAAAATGCATTCCGGAACCAGTGGACCCCTGAATCGGGGATGGCATAAGTGACCAGTTTAAAAGGTGGCTTTCGGAGAAGGTAAAGGGTTGATGAAGGCGGCTTGCCATGGAGGGCAAACGGTCCAATCGTTCTTCGGTGGTGGGAAAAAAGACTCAGTGAAAAGAAGACCTATAAGGGAGCATCCGAAGGTGTCAGGAATTATTATTGTATGTGCGAGTGTTCTGGTAATGGCGGAAGCGACAGAACAAACAATAAAAAACCATCTGCCTTGATCCTTCCTGGTGGTCTAGAATGTCTTGATCTAATCAGGTGTGCTGCTAAAGGGGGCAGGGAAAAGAGGAGAGGGGTTAGAATTGGTTGTGTCATTTACGAAATCAGGGGTGGAGGATGAGTTGCTTTCCCTTTCACGCCCAAGCACGAGTCCCGCTCTGGCTACCTTCTTTTGTTTTCCCCACTTGCCTTACACAGATAACGTCTTACTTGGGTTTGGGGAACACGGCTTATTGCTTTTCCAGGGTGTGCGTGTTCCCTACGTCAGATTTCTGAACTATTTTGAGAATTAATGAAAAAAATAAATAAATGAAGGAAGTGATGTGTAGTTCATAGCCCTTCTTTGCAATAGTTTCTGGCATTTGTGCGAGACTGTGTAATTTAATTCAAGGAAAGAGACTGTAATTGAAACTAGTTAGCTCTGTACTTCTCTTCTTGACAGATTGTTTCAATGTGTATCATACTAAAGCTAATTAAGCAGATTTTTTTGAAATCCGTTTTAAGAAAATATCAAATTAAGTTTGAACTATTCTTTGGAGAAATTGGGCTACATTTCAGTTTCATTTTAAATTTATAATTTTTAAAAATTTTTCCGTTCTGGTTTTGAATATTTATAAAATATGTTTTGTATGATTAAGAAATAGTAAATTGTTATCTTCGGGTCAGAAATGGCCCAGATACCTCGGTATGCAGGAAGTGTTAAAGCAGTGATGTAAAATGTCGTTAAAATATTGTTTTGATTGTAGGAGCGTTGATGAAGGTGGCGGAGGTGTCTCGGGCGGAAATGGAGGCAGGAGCAGTAATGTCATTGACGGTGTTGAGGTGATAAAGAGTAAATTATTACCTTCAAGTCAGAAATGCCCCAAATCATTATGATTGCAGTATGTTAGTAATATTTGTGATGTTGTTATGGTGGCTAGGGATTGATTGATGAATCACATGATTCGAGACATGCCAACTGCTTCAGTCATTAATCCCGTTAGTGCAGAATATTTTATTCTAGAAGGTGACGATGACATTACTTCGCTGAATGGTGAGATCCGGTGCCGACTTACACGGCGGTCAAGGAGAATTTTCCCCTCCAGGCATCTCCTCTAACGGGGAACCACCCCAGTTGGGACAAGCTCTACGCTCCTAACTGATCTGTGTGGTAGTGTAGTGCATGCGTGTTAGTGTGTGTAAGGGGAGAGGATAAAACAAAGAAGAGGAAGCAAAGATCGCGCACGGTCCGCGACCCGTTTTAGAGGTACTGCGCCGGCATTCGTCTGTATTGATCGGAGAAATCACGAGAACCCACCGATCCGAACAGACTGCCACTAGAATTGTTCTCCAGTCAGCGTCAGAATTCGACGTATAGCTACGTATCTAGGGTCGAAAACCCTGCCAGGCACCGTCGGAACTCGAACCGTGCGACCTCCGGTCCGAGTGGCTGCGGAGACAGTGGCACTAAGCTACCTCAGCCGTGGAGGAGGGTCGCGCGCGGAGCGGGGCGAGGGGTTAGAGGTGGGGGGAGGGGCGGCCGCCCGCGTCGCTGGCGCCGCGCCAAGCGCTGCCTCCTGCGCCCGCGCGCCCACGAGCGCGTCTTTTGCGGCGCTGCTGCGGCGCGGAGAGCGCAGCGCTGCGCAGTGGACGAGGCGAAGCGGCCCCGCGCAGCCCTCGGGGACGGGGCACGGCCGGACGATTGATTGGCCAGACACGAAATGTGTCTCAAGTGTACGCTATGAAGTGTCTTTCTAAAGAGAGTTTGCCTACAGATCGACTAGCCGCTCTATTTGTTGCATTCTGAGAAATGTTTTGTCATATGTTATGCTTCAGATAGTTCTTTTGGGTGATTGGCGTAGTTCTGGTATTGTAATGCATTGAAAAATCATAACAAAGGAACTGCTCAGAGAGAAAAAAGGATGGAATGAATAGTGCCAGATTATGCGAAAGAAAAGGAATATCAGGAATGGGACAATTGGGATTGGATAATAGTCTCTGTGAGATGCAGAATAATATAATGAAGGCTCATTGTAAGACACAATAGCAAGTCGAAACAAGGCGATAGTGATAAGGTGGAATGATTTCTGGGTTAAGTACAGGGGAAAAGGATGACAGTCTGGAGTGGGTTGGAGTAGGGGACGCGCGATGCGATGCGATGCGAGGTAACGTGAGTGTACAAATGAGCCGAGGAGTTGGGCATGCAAAGAGAGGTGAAGCGAAATTAAAAGATGAGACGAGGTGAGGGGAATTAAAACTAGGGGATACAAGAGGAGACGAAGTAAGGTGAAGTGAGGCCAAGCGACGTGAATGAAGCGAAATCAGGTGAGGCCGACATCATGTTAGGCGAGTTCAGACGAGAGACACGTTAGGTGAGGCAGGGTGAGAGAATCGAGATGAAGCGACGCAAGGCGAGCTGAAGTCAAGCAAAGGGAGATGGGGCGACGCACACGGAGGTAAAGGAAAAAAGCGAGGCGACGTGAGAAGACGAGGGAAGGGTAGCGAACGCCAGAGGTGCCGGGAGGAAGGCGAGGAGGGGGCGTGGCGCACACCTGCGCCGCCAGAGTTCGCAGGTGAGCGACGGCGCTGGCGGCGGCCCAGGGCCCTCACCCGCCGCTCCGCCCGGCCTCTGGCGTCCTTGCGACCGCGCAACGGGCGGGTGACCACAGCCAGAGGATAGAAGCGGCCAACCTCAATCAGCTGGGGGCCTCAATCCTCTTCCGCTCTGGAGAACACTTAAAGATCTTCCTTATCATTTTTCTAACCTGTTTTCTGACATTACATAACATCATATTCTTTTTGTCCTTTTAACCCCCTGATCTCGTTATGCAATTTTGTTTACTGCCCTAAGTCTTCCAGGTGTATTAAATACATTGAATGTAATGCGATATGTGGTATTTTATTTTTCTATTAATTCACTAAACGTTTTCTTCTTTGTGAACAATGGCCGTGATATCTAATAAATAAGATGGGCAAAATAAGTATTAAATTATTCTGTTTAAATTTGTAGGGGCAAAATAATTAAGATATAGAAAGAGGAAGAATTAATTTTCTTAATAAAGGGAAAAAAGTTAAATGAATTCCGGAATGCAATTGCATTATTTGTTGAGTGTAGATTGTTTACATTTTAGTTTTTGCGAACCCCATCCATTCAAACTTTAAAAATATATAACTGCAATGGAGACAATTTTTTATTACAAATTACAGGTTAGGCAAACTATACTGAAAAGATGCCTCGGAAAAAACAAAATAATGACATCAGCACAAGTGTATGAGCAGAGAAAATTATGGTGGCTTTGATGACGTGTCAGGTCTCAGACGTCATTGATGGCTGTGGTTGAATTTCTTTAGTAGGTCGTTGCCCTGTTGGAAGTGTGTTCTAAAGTTTCTGCGGTAGAGAGAGCTGCAAGAGATCCGCTTATCTCTTAGATCTAGTACTCTCGTATATGACATACCACGTGTTTTTGTTGATGCTACGAGAATGTTGCAAGGTATAGTCACTCTATTTCGCGTTTCTAGTTTCATCTATATGAAGAGGAAAGGTAAAACTAGTGCCGTCATTCTAAGTGTGCAACGTGCGTTTATTTTACGCATAGATAAGACATACGTAACCCATAGATGATGCTGCTAAAATTATGTCTTTTTACTTGCTTACCCGCCATTATTATTTTGTATTGAATTTTATATTCATATTCTGGAAATACAATTTCACAACGGACTATGTAATGCTAATGCATGTAGTAGAGTTTAAACGTTCTTGCAGGTTTACTATTTAATACAAGACACAAATATTATGTTGTACAAAAAATGAAAGATATAAATAATTACAAGTTTATGAAGGCAATCTTGAGATAAGCATAACAAATTTAACTCTGGATTACCAAGATGAACGTAAACTTCCCAAATAATCACAATTTTCTTCTCCTGTTTCAAAAACAACATTTTTTACTAATGTTTATTCTATCATAAATACTTATATTTATATCATCCTCCGCGCTTTCATTAATGCTTTAATGTTATTTTATTAATCTTTACTTAATTAATGTTATCTTACGCGAAGGAGTTATTGTATGAAAATATTTTTAATGAAATACAAGACATTGTTCATTGTAGTGATAGCATGTTCTCAATGACGCCGTAATGTGTACATTTTGTTGCGTTAAATATTTTTACATTCTTTCAAAAGACAAACTTTAAGAAACTGAGATCAGTTACAATATACATTTTGTAATACTCCAGGGCCCATTATTAATAATTAGTTTCCGTGGTGTAATATTAGAACTCATAAACGTCATTGTCAATAATCAGTTTCAATAATTATTATTAGAAAATAAATTTTACAACTATTAGTTTCAATATTATTTCCTTGAAAAATTTGCCATTCATATTTCATTAATTTATTTTAAGAAAAGAGCTGTATGTCTCTTACAAAATAATGCTATTTCAAAATACGCATTTCAATCAAATACGTTGACAGAGCAAAGGCTGTCATTGTGTTCCGTTATTAGTTTTTGGAGATCAAATTATCAATTGCTAAAACGTCCACTAGAACTGGAACAGTTATTGAAAACTGTCAAAGGACTGTTGAAAATTATTAATTAACCAAAACGTTTATGCTATTGCAAAAGAGGAGGAAGAACGATTCACTTGCCAAATACAATGAGATTATATTTGGCAAGTGAATCCAGTTTAAAGCCTTTCACCCGCTTCCAATTCTACTCCCTCAGTGTCTAGCTCAACAAAAAAGGATTTAACCTTGAGAGAAACGAAGAAACTATTCAAACAGAAACGATTCTTATGATGTAAAGAAGAAAAAAGAAACACAACAAGAACTCGTGAACAAAACGTTCTTACACTTATCTTTAAACCCCAAAATAAAGGTTTGAGAGATTTGCCTATTATTCTTACTGGTTAAACATTAACATTATATTATTACAACCTTAAATTATATATATATATATATATATATATATATATATATATATGTAATATTGGCTGTTCTTGAACGGCACTGCATTTGAACGGCGAAAACAACATTTTTTCTTCCTCGTCGCATGACAGACGTGTAGTAAACAGTGATGAACTGACACTGACATTGAAAAAAGTCTTCGCAACAATTACGAGAAATTACCAAATTGCATAATAAAATACATGCATTTTTCAGTCAAAATTGGAATTGGTTAATTGTTTTGTATTTTTATTGTGTATCTACGATAAACAAAACCATTGATAGCCACACGGCGAGAAGCTATAGTTTCAGGACATGAGGCCATGAGAGGTATCAAAAGGTTTGTTAGATTTTTAGTTTTGTTACTAATTTTTCGTCAATTTATGTGTAAATTGTATATGCATGTCATTTCTTTTCTGTACATTTTTCACTTTTGTATTATTATCGTGGATATCCTTTTCTATGCATGTTCTATTTTGCGTTGGCTTAATGCTGAGTTTACTTTTTGTAAATAATTAATACAAATATTCATGCTGTCTACACATGTATGTCTTCAGAATCCAAAGTTAACATTGAGACCGTGATTTTTCTGACAACGTTTTATTCAGTAGCAAACAGTAGCTCCTTCAACATTGACTCGTGTCCCCAATATTTTTATTCGTGAATAAAATATAATTTTTTGCTCGTCTCTCATTCTCTTATAAATTGCTTTTATTGAACGCAGAAGCACTATGTAGAATATTTGAATGTAGTATAGTTGAAATTGTGTTCATAAAAGTTTACAATTAAAGCGAAATCGAAATTCACAAATAAAAACTTTAATGTGGCAAGTTAAATAAGTTAGTTTCAAAATAACTTAGTTTGTATTGCAAATAAAGAATCGTCTTCTAGCGATTCGATGAGAAAAATAGAGAAAACGATTTTCCACTGTGTTTTTTACTCATCTGGTACACAATAATAACACTACAATGCAATTAAATTGCATCTACTGACCCCTTATGTACAGTAAAACTACTAAACTTTACAACAAATATTTACCTATTTAAAATTCCTTCAGCCATCAAGCCCACTACGTCCACACCTCCTCCTTTGTGTTCAAAGCAATATGTTGATCTGTTGACTGACCCCATACTTGATCCAGGACCCTATTGTTCTGGGCATGCTCCGCAGAGTAATGAAATTCATCCGCGCGCTGATTCTTGAAATAGGAGGTCTATTAGGTCTATTGTGTTTCACCGACAAGAGAATTAAGTGCAGCCGAGTGACCCCAGACGCACCTGCATTAGAGGTTAAGTAACCCTAATAGAGTGTTCGCGCGAGAGGTTGTGCCCTCCGTCGGGCTCTTGCGTTACATGAAAGAAAATGAAACTGCCAGCTCAGCGCCGCCATCGACTGCATACAGGCGCTCTGGCCTGGGCGAGGGAGACCGCTTCGAAGGCACAGTGAAAGACAGTGGAAGAGGGTCGAGGGAAATGAAAGGACAGGAGGGGCAGGAACAACGATCCAGATGAGGCGGAGCAAATAAATGAATGGTATTGTTAGCGTGGAAGAAGGGAAAAGTGGAATTCACAAAAAAGAATGGAAGAGAAACAGAGAATGGTCTAAGGCGAAGTCCAAGAGGGAGTGACGAGGAGTAATATTCGGAGTACTTGGAAATGATTGAGATTTGTGCTAGCAGGGTTTAAAGTATCTTAAAAAAATCGGTATAATAATGGTGGTTCTTGAACGACTACTCATGTTGAGCTGAAAGTGGTAGCAGTAGAAGTGGGAAACGCCTAGTTGTCGATGTATTTCTAGTTGCTTTCCGTGGATACAAAGGAGAAGCCGTGAGAGTTACAAGCATAAATGTTATGTATGCAACATGTACACTTAGATCGCCCTACGTCCAAATCAAACTCAGATCTTCGTAATAAAGCAAAAGTAGAAAAAGTCGATCTTCAGCTGTGTGTAACTGTAATGTTCATTGACAGAGGTCGATAGTTTCTACACGACTTCCGCTGACTGTTACTTTTTGTACAGTACGTGAAATTGTACACAATTTCAACTTTCGTTGCATAATTCACTATAACCTCATTCATGGTAAAATATTCCAGAAAATTACGTACGTAGGAGGAGTAACTTCCCCGAACCCACTCCACAAACTTCCTACGTGTATTATATACGTTGCTTGTTAACGGAGCATTCGGCGGCAGCAAAACGGGCGAAGTTTCAGGGAGGGCGATCGCCGCTGAGATACGCACAGAAGGCGCCCTTCGTCACCGCTACTTTGTGTCGAAGCGTCAAAACGTCTCGGCGCGCCCCGTAACTCGCGAGAGGCTGAGTTGTGGAGTCGGCGCGGCACCCGGCGCACGGGGCGCAGCTGCGGTCCCGCGGCGCTAGCGGAGAGAGGGGGAAGTTTGTACCCTCAGCGAAATGTGATCTTAACCACAGGGAAACGTGATTTAATAAACAAAGAAAAGGGAAGTGTGAAACGCAAATGCGACTGACCCGTAAACGAAATTTCGTTGTTCGGGAAAAGAGTTCAGAAGTGCTGGAAGTTGGTGAATGAAAGAGCGTTGATGAAAAATTAAAGAACGCTGTGAATACAGAAATGTTATGAGACATCTGAGGAAACAAAACCGTAAAAACAAGAAAACGTTACTATTATGCAAAAATAAATGAAATGACAAGTGGTAAGTACTTTTGTTTATGGTGCGAAAATGGCGGAAGAAGTGGAAGGGGTGGTAGCAATAGACCACGAGGGGATGAGCTTGGAGATGTGGTGTGGTTTCTCATCTGGATTTTATTTTCAAGTAGTTGAGTCGTCGGAGGATGTGGGATGTAGAAAGTGATAGAATTGATAGAGTAGTTGAACTCGAGAAAAATGAATGAAGGTAGAGAAGAGTGAAAGTGGAAACACGAGATAGACAAATGGCAGGAGCCGAGCGAGAAGTTGGCTCAGCGGACGGGCAAATGAATAGACGCGAGTCTGCGAGCGGCAAGGAAGTGTGCGGTCGGGAAAATATGAGTCCGAGAAAAGCAGTTGCGAGTGACTGGACTGGCGACTTAGTGAGGTCATAGCGGGCGAGCAGTTCTCTGAGGGAATTTGCGAGGAACTGGACAGGCAGCCCGCGGGGGCAATTGCGGGAGGCAGACGAGCCGCGGGCAGCCCGCAAGCGGGCGGTGGGTGGAAGAACGTACAGCGCCGACGGGTGGGATGACGGTGTATAGCGAGTAGCGTGGAAAGACCGGCACGGTCGGTGGTCAGTGGTCAGTGGGTGGTGGGACGTGGGGAAAAGGGAGCGCAGTCGCCATCTACGTCAGGGGCGGGCGGAGCGTACTTCGGACCAGACGCCCGCGCCCTGCGGTAACGAGCAGTACGCGGAACCGGCGGGGACGGAGCGCGGTTCGAGCCCCGTCGCGGCGACGACCGGTCCGCACAAAGGCGGCCAATTAAGTGAACACGGAGGCAGAGCAAGCACGGGAATGGGGCGAATTAACGACGCGGAGCAAAGGACGCACGATTTAGGACAATGCGGAGGGCGGCGCGGCGGCGGCGGCGGCGGCGGCGCGGCGACCGCCGGCGCTCCGGGCGGGTAGCGGTGGTGGCGGCGACCGGTGATAAATGGGCGCGGTGCGCACAATGCTGGGCACGTACGCCGGCCCCGGCGTGCACAGTTCGCGCCCGGGCGACGGCTCCGGCAGCGGCGGCGGGTGGTCCGCCCGCGCCACTACATAAACCGCCGCTGGCGATCTGAATGCGCGAACAGGCAACGAGCAGCGCGCCCAGCCACTCCCGCGCATTGTGGCAGTTTTCATAGGTCATTAAACGGTCGCGGTTTCGTGGAGTATTGCTGCTGGGATGACGGGGGAAGAGTGTGGAGTTCATTGGTATAATCATGCATGGTAATACGAAGAATTTATGGTGCACGATGCTCAGTGGTAGGGTCGTAACTCTTGAGAAAACTCCAGGAGCAGCAATTCACTTCTTCGTTGACATTCTTAGGCGAGCGTAGGGTAAATGTCCTGTAAACGATGGAGTTTGCAATCGGTGAAACATCATTTGAGACGAGTGCTTGTTTCCTATTAAAGAATGACGGACTCACTGATGCATACGATTCCGCGTATTCAGCTTAGATAATTACGTTTTATTTGTGCTTAATGCAATTTTTAAACACCATCTGTCAGTTCTTAGAAAATAAGACTTGGCTTTCTGCTGCCTACCAATTACTATTCTAAATGCTAAGGAAAATAGTTTCAAGAGCATGAACACATATATCAAAAATGAATAAAATAAATATAAACCAATGAAGAAGATATCTTGAAAAAAAAAATAGGTTATATAATTTTTTAATCTTAAAGTGTTTGATACCCTTAAAACGCTGTTAACTTCATTAAATATTCATTTAACATTTAATAAATCTAAAGGTGAGAAAGGTACGAATTGTTTAATTTTTAAATTCTAAGAGCTACTCGCAAATTAATATGCCAATTACAATAAGAAAAGAAAAGTAACACCTGATAAATCTGAAGAAATAAGAGATTAAAGAAAATCGTTAGGTGAAAAATCTTAAAATAAGATCTAATACTATTCAAGGCCAAACTAGAGAAGCTTTAGAAGCATAAATAACATTTTAAAACACCATCCAGCATCATAAGAGAGAGAAAATATGAATGATCGGTATCTTGGTGAACATTTCTGAGTGAAAAAGTTGTCTTCTCAGCATACTTTCTTTAAGACTAATCCAATGAAATGACTATTATACCTAATTCGTTTCTCTTAAAAAAAACTATTCATCTTTTGCAGAGACATTTTCGAAGGGTTGTTTGTCACCGATTCCATGGACTTAGTAGCTTCAGTACTCTCATGAAACGCAAAATCGCAATTCTATTCACTAAACGTACAATCTTACTATTCGTTCCATCAAGGCGATCAAACTCCCACAAAGAACATTACTCATCATTGTTCCTCTTTCTTTCGAACTCGCCATTCATCACCTGTTGGCTGCCGCCCGTCCGCGCAGTTGTCTCGGGCTGTTCTGTGTTGTTGCCATCACCTGCTACACGCTCGCATCCTCCAGAGCCCGAGAGCCTCACAAGGGCACGACAAGCACGTACGGATCCAGTGCCTCCCCTTAAATGGCGTAGTTGCCCCGACGTAATCCGTCATGGCGACGTGGACGTATAATTATTTATTTCGTCCACTGGGACCAAACCACAATGCGAGCCCACGCAATTAATCACGTTGTGGCGTTTGGACAATGTAACGAGGGGTTTGCAAATATCCGACCCACGGGCCATGATCTGCTGGACGCGGGCATCGCCTCCGGGAACGACCTGGTGGCCGGAGGTGGCGGTGAAGCGAAACTGGGGAAATGCACGGCATCGAGCGCAGGTTCTGAATTTCAAATTGAGGCTTTCGCGTGATTGTTGGAGATGATTTATCGCGAGGAAACAGGAAATGTTGTATTTTAATAGAGTTCGCTTTACTAACCTGAAAGGTATGCATTTAATAGAACACAATTACAGGTATGGGCATGTCATTTATAGAGTTAAGTTTGAAAGAATACACATAATACGAACAAATATGTTTCAATCAAAATATATTTCAAGAGGCATGATGGTAAAATAAATAATACAAATATTTTTTTAAAAAATAAGCAGGTGTTTGGTTAAGTAGATTTTAAATATTTATTTTAATGCACGAGGAAGGTTTAAAATTCCTAAATTAAATACGTGAATATATTATTATACCGTGAAGATGGTGGCGTTTTTTTCATGTACTTCTACTTAATTTGAGAATAAATTTTAATAGCATTTAATTTTATATACTTATTCTTTTAAATCTTCCCCCAAAGAAATTTCATACTGTATTTTAAAGAATGCGTTACCTCTCTAGATTACCTGGAAATTTAACTACTTTCTTAGAGTAAACATTAATTTTGAAGCATTGAAATGAATATTTGAAAACTATTAAAGCATTTTATTTTGCCCAATTTTCTTGATTCACATTTTTAACCACATCAAAGTTATTTAGATAATTGTTTGCTTCTTGAAGGAAAGCATAAAACTTTTAGAGATTTGTAACTGGTGAACGGAATTTGCTAAATGAAATGTGACCTTAATTTCTATGACCGGAGGCACCATCATATTTCTCTATAAGGTAAACTGAATTTATTGTCAATTATTACCAACTGTTCTTTAAGGAAAAACGCATGATCACTTCGTACTGCTATAATCCCGCAAAATAGTTGGTAGAAACTGTTAAATTAGATAAACCAGTGATTTTTCCGTGTTTCAGTACTCGTAGTAATAGAGCAAGTCTTTCATCAGAAGATGCCCTGTTCTCTCAAATGACCGTTTGTAGGAAAGCGCTATTGCGTTTTTTGTATTTGACATTAAATTTTCAAAAGTATGATTGACTTTTTGACAAAAGTTAACGTATATTAGGATTACTGTACGAGTATTTAAAAAACGAGGTTACTAAAACGTTTAAGCAAAACCACGAGCTTTTTCTCTCTCTCTCTCCTCTCTCTCTGTCTCTCCTCTCTCTCTCTCTATCTCTCCTCTCTCTCTCTCCTCTCTCTGTCTCTCCTCTCTCTCTGTCTCTCCTCTCTCTGTCTCTCCTCTCTCTCTCTCTGTCTCTCCTCTCTCTCTCTCTGTCTCTCCTCTCTCTCTCTGTCTCTCCTCTCTCTGTCTCTCCTCTCTTTTGTTTCTCTCCTCTCTCTCTGTCTCTCCTTTATTTTGTTTCTCTCTTCTCTCTCTCTTTCTTCGGCGGCTCCCGTTTTCCGGATCTTCTTCCAAAGACCCTTCTCAACTTATCGCACCGTATCTCTCTTTACATTCTCCCTGCGTACGTTCTCCCAAGCGCGGTCATCGGCCACCGTGCAGGACACCCGAGCGGCTGCGCGTTGCGTCGGCGAAGGCGGCGTTGCGTCATGCGCAACCGGCGGGAAGCGCGCACCACATGCGGCGGGGGTGGCGGCGGCGGCGGTTCGGAGTTCAATTCTGACTCCCGATTGCGCGTCGCGCGTTCCGCCACGCGCCACCGCCGCCACAATGGGCGTCAGACGGCGCGGGCGCGCTCATGCGGCGCGGCCGCACTGCATAAAGCTCGCGAGGAGCGCGCGGCGCGCCAGACGTGCCGGCCCCCGCCGCAGGGAGCGCTCTCGCCGCCGGGCCAATCATTGCGCATGCGCGCCCGCCAGAGCGCGTTTACGGAGGAACACGACACGCGGCTCCCGCGCGGAGCAATAAACAAACGCCACAGAAACGAAACAAAGATGAAACATTAAAATAGCAGGCTTACAAGAGAGCGTTTAAAGAAAAGAAAGGGTGGGGTATTCATTTTTTCGGTAAGTGTTCTCGGAAGACGAAAACACCACATTTCTGTGAAAAAGCTTTACGATAACCGTCCAGAAATTTACGGAAAAAATGTAAGTACATTAGCACATTCTTTAAGAACTTTGTTAATCGTTCTGAGATCTTAAAAGGAAATGCCATGGTCCGTTATCAACTGGTACTAATGAAGTTTGATTTACTTGAAACATCACAAAAATACAAATTGGGATACATAATTTGAGGTACCGTGGTCAAAAAATGATTTTATTAGTTCCAATACCATTTCCTGTACCCTAAATCATTTTGATTGCGTTCATTTTCAGGTCATTGTTGTAAACTTCTAGGTTTTTTTTTGGCAGATGGCACTAAGAGCCTGCAGAATGACGGAATTACTTGGGAGATCTGTTGCGAAAGTAAAGCTAGAATTAATCTATTCTTTGAAAAAGGAATGGCCAGATTTGAGTGACCACGTTGTGAGTGTAATAGACGAGACTAACCACTAAATGGATTCTTTTGACATTTGTGTAATGAAAATGCGCCAAGTAGTGAATGTTAAAATTCTGATTGAGAGAGAGAGAAAGAGAGGATGGAGGGAAGGGGAGAGAGAGAGAGAGGGAGGAGAGGAGGTGGAGAGTGGGAGTGGAGGGAGAGAGAGAGGGGGAGAGGTGGGGAAAGATAGGTAGAGAGAGGAGGGAGGGGAGAGAGGGGAGAGGTTGGAAAGATACGGGTAGAGGAGAGGGAGGAGAGAGAGGGAGAGGGAGGGGAAGAGGGAGAAGAGGAAGAGAGAGGGAGAGAGAGGAAGAGGAGAGGGAGAGAGAGGGAGAGAAGGAGAGAAGACCGGAGAGAGAGAGGGAGAGAGAGGAGAGAGGGAAAGAGAGAGGAGAAGAGCCCTGTCACTGTAGACTGCTTGCTGAGAGAGAGAGGTGAGAGAGAGAGGGGAAGAAAGGAGAGAAGGGAGAGAGAGAGGAGAGGAGAGGAAAGAGGAGAGAAGAGGGATGAGAGAGAGAGGAGAGAGTAGTATTGGGAGAGAGAAGGGAGAGTAGGGAGAGGGAGCGAGATGTGTTGGTGGAGGAGAGAGGGAGGTGAGAGGAGGGAGAGGAGGGAGAGGAGGAAGGGGGAGAGGGAGGAGAGGGAGGAAGGGAGGAAGAGGGAGGAGAGGAGGTGGAGGAGAGAGGGAGGAGAGGTGAGGGAGACGGGAGAAAGGGAGAGAGAGGAGGAAGGGAGGAGAGGGAGGGAGCAGGGGAGGGAGAGGAGGAGAGGGAGGCGAGAGGAGCGAGAGGTAGAGAGGAGGAGAGAGGAGGGAGGAGATGAGGGAGGGAGGGAAGGGAGGAAGAGGGAGAAGAGGGAGGAAGAGGGAGGAAAGGAGGTAGAGGAGGGAGAGGAGGAGAGGAGGAGAGGAGGAGATGAGGGAAGGAGGAAGAGGGAGAGAGGAGGGAGAGGGAGGAAGGAGGGAGAGGGAGGAGAGGAGGAGTAGGGAGGAGAGAGGGGAGAGGAGGAGAGGGAGGGAGAGGAGGGAGAGGGAGGGAGAGGAGGGAGAGGAGGAGAGGAGCGAAGAGGGAGGGAGAGGGACGAGAAGGCAGAGGGAGGGAGAGGGGGGAGAGGAGAGAAGAGGGAGGCAAGAGGAGGAAGAGGAGGGAAGGAGGAGAGGATGAGAGGAGGGAGGAGGAGGAGAGGGAGGGGAGGAGGAGAGAGGGAGAGAGAGGGAGAGGGACGGGAGGGACGGAGAGGAGAGAGGGAGGAGAGGGAGAGGAGGAGAGGGAGGAGAGGAGGGAGAGGGAGGGAGAGGAGAGAGGAGGAGAGGGAGGAGAGGGAGGGAGAGGAGGGAGGGGAGAGGGAGAGAGAGGAGGGAGAGGGAGGGGAGGGGGAGAGGAGGAGGGGGAGACGGAGGAGAGGAGGCGAAGGAGAGAGAGGAGGAGAGGGAGGAGAGAGGGAGCGGGAGAGGGGGAGAGGGAGGGAGAGAGGAGAGGGAGGGAGAGCGGAGGGAGAGGGAGGGAGAGGAGGAGAGGAGGGAAGGGAGGGAGAGGGAGGAGGGAAGGGAGGGAGGGAGACGGGAGGGAGAGGAGGGAGGGGAGGGAGAGGGAGGGAGAGGGAGAGAGGAGGGAGAGGGAGGAGGAGAGGGAGAGGAGGGAGAGGGAGAGAGAAGGTAGGGAGAGGGAGAGAGAAGGAGGGAGAGGGAGAGAGGAGGAGGGAGAGGGAGAGAGGAGGAGGGAGAGGAAGGGAGAGAGGGGGAGAGAGAGGGAGATGAAAAAGTAATTGAGTATTGATTTTGAAGCAAATTTCACATTTTTTCTCCAGGGCACATTGGTGCAAATATTGAAATGACGTAAATTACCGAAAAGGGCATCTCGCATGATAAATTTATTCTTACGTAGAGTAAATATTAAGGACAAAACTTTCAGTTGTACAATGTCTTGAAAACACTAATTATAGCGACTCACATGAAGAAATTATAAAAATATAGTACAAAATAATTTGCGAAATATAGATCTCATTAATACTGAATAATAATGAATTCAGTTTTGTTTACAATGAAAAGGATTTAATATACACACTCTTTACTGTGTATGGTTATTTTCTAGCACAAAATATCATGGACCTAAAATTGTTACACGATCTCTACTAAAATCTCTACTAAAATCTCTACTATAAACATAATTTAGTTTAACCAGGAAGATCACGAAAACGTGTTATTCGTGAAACTGACACTCAATGGGGTGCTCAGAATTCCTAAGGATACATACTATTTTCGAGATAATTTTCCTGAGGGCAAAATGATAAGTTGTTTTGAACAAAAAGACGATTCTTAATTGCGCTCTCAACGCTATAACATTTGGATAAGCTGAAGAAAAAAATTAAGTACGAAAATAAACTGAAAACACATACAAAGAAATTAAGAGTAAACGATCTCGGGATGGCCTTTGTTCAAGAAATCGTCCATATAGAAAAATTGAATGGACAATCGATAAAGCTAAATGCGAAGCAGAATGTCAAGGGCTTGCGAGGACCTCATCTCCCATGTCTTGGAGCTGGCAAGAGATGAAGATTTTTCTCATTATTCGCGATCAGTTGTCGAGGATCAGAGTAATGTCCTTTCTCTTCTCCCGTGCCTCCCCTGCAATCACAGTCCATTACACCGCCTACATGGCAGTTTGTGAAACAGGTACCGGAGGTGAAGCCCTGTTACTATATCGTCTGCGGCACGCCTCACTGACATCATCATGACCGTGAGCTCGATAATTTCCCTAAAAGATCGCCGCATTGCCGTAGTCATGGTTGCTCGATTTCTTATCCCTTCCATGACGAGTTTTCCAAACTCTTTCTGAAATATCGCAAAAGAGCAGTTCCATTCTTTGATTTTGTATAATATCATCCACTTCATTGCTATGCAGTCAACAGCTCAAGAATAGATTATCTTACTGATACAAAAATGCATAATAGAAAATTAAAGAAAATGTTATATCTTAATCGATCGCCTTTGTACGCAGTTTATTTACGTGTTTGGAGACTGTGCAATAGCTGTAATGAAGTAGTAAATGTGTTTTTTTCTTTACATAGCTTTCCTGTAATTTAGAAACATCACTTTAGATTTTTGATCAGATTTGGGGCAGTGTATTACATGTTATGGATAACATCGAAAAGTTGCATGTATAAAAATACGAGATTTCGATAGGTATTGAATAAAATATGCTTTTATTTTATCAATAATTATTATTAATAGCTAATATATACTAAGATAAATTCCATATTATATAAATAACCATTTTTGAACAAATTATTAGGGTTTTGAAAATGTTTGGTGAATTTATAAGGTCGTCAAATTGGCTGATACATCATTGTACTGCAAGGCGTTTCTATTACATTTTAACCGTTTCAATAAACTATAAATCACTGAATTTGCATGAAGTACGGAATGATACTGACGAGTGTGAAGGCGAGAGCGGGGATGGATGCGAGGACGGAGATGGAGGCGAGCGCGGAGAAGGAGGGGTGGAAGCGGTGATAGAGGAGAGGGCAGAGGCGGCGGCGTGGTCGGAGGGGAGGGCGGAACTGAAGGAGAGGTGCGAAGTGGATGTTACGGCGTAGGCAGGGACGAAGGGGTGGTCCGGATGGATGCGGGACGGACATGGCGCGTGGACAGGGACGGTGATGGGACGAGGCAAAGAGCAGAGGCGGGAGGGAGGGCGGAGACGGGTCCAAAGGCGAGGGCAGGAAACGGAGAGCAGGTGGGGAGAGCATGTTACGGCGGAGACGGGGTTGAAGGAGTGGCGATGAAGACGCGGCGGAGATGGTGCAGGGGCAAAGATGGGACGGGAGCGGGGGTGGCAGCAGGGGAGGAGTCGATGGCGGAGCTGGGGGCTGCAGCGGAAGTGACGGTAGGGACGGAGGCGGAGGAGGTGGCGGGGAGCGGAGGGCGGGGCCGAAGCAGTGAAATGGCAAGTGACGGATTGAAGGTGCAGGTGGAAGCGTGGGCGGAGGCAGGCATGACGGCGAGTGCACAGGAAGGGGCGGAGCCGAAGGCGGAGGCAGGGATGGATGCGAGGTTGGAGGCGGAAATGTTGGCCGGCACATGGGGAGAGGGGAGGGGGAGGAAGCGAGATAAAAGGCGAAGGCATAGACACAGTTGTAGTAGTACGCTATTGTGCTGGGACAATCGAGGTTGGTGGAGTCATCGGTAGCGAGGGTGGGAGCATCGGTGAATAGGATAAAGCAAATGAGGAGGGGAGAATGAGATAGCGGGAGAAAATATTATTTCACATTTACTCCTCTGTTTTATATTGGAACATTATTTTGAGTGTTTCTCAAAATGGCAGTTTAAGAACCTAGCGGTACATTAATGTACCAGGCCATAACTCGTGAATGAAGACAGAAAATAAGAAACAAAACACAATTTCATTATCTGAGCTACTGTATGAAATAATAATATGCGAAATAAAATAACTTTGCAATAATAATTAATTCCGGCTTTATAAGGTTAGCATTGGTTACTTACTTTCGTTGCAAAATAAGCTAATCAACTCTCTGGCATATGTTCTTAATAATTCTTTCTGTCCTTCACTCATTGAAAATTTCGCATTCTTTATGATATATATGTATCTTTAAATTTATTATGTAGCAAGATTGCGATTGTCAACTCAGATACACCCTCCAAGATCTCCAATGTACTGCCGAAATCAATGTAACACCGTACATCATTATCCATACTTGTAGAAGCGAATAACATCAAACTTTTACCAAGGCAATCGTATAAGGTGAAATATTGTATATTACACATGACTGAAAAACGATTTTCTACTCGTTAGTAATTATAAATTCACGCTAACGCGCTCATGAATAATTAACTAACTTGCAAATATTGTTCAATTTCATCCACTTATAAAATAAAATACTATTATATTTTTTATGAATAGAGGCAAAGATCATAAGAGGCAAAGGATTCTTTTGATGATGTACTATTAGAATTTTCTCAAAATAAATAATACCCAACTTATTCACTACGAACATTTTTCCAAAACCTTTGTCTCATAGATGGAGTTTTAACGAATTATATTCTACTCATCTATTTGTCTACATTTCAATAATAAATATTCCCTTCTACGTTGGTCTATATTTGTTTTCTTAAATCAAAAAACATTAATAAAGGGGAAACAAGTTTATTAACAAATTATTATATGAATTAATTGCATTTGAGGTCTTCGAGTTATTGTGTATTCTTCAACCTAAAGCAATACGTTTGGTAAATATTACTAGATTAAATGAAGTAATGATAAGTAGGGATTCCGTTCTTATACGATTACTTGTTCCCATGATTTCTGGTTTATAATTACAGGCGAATAATGTAAGCATGACCTTTTATCTTCCCCAAAATTTTCCCGCATTTGCCCTCAGCTCAGAATGTAGGACACTGGTTTATACCCCACCAGCTTAACATAGAGTGATATTGCGCGGAAACTGAATGTTGGATAAAAAGAAGCGAAATAAAAATAACAAAAAACTCAGCCAAGATACTCGCATTATTTAAATAACGTTCACGCCAAGTTTTTAATGATTTTTAATTTCCTCATTTCCGACCCAAAACATCGGAGACCTACCCTAAGCCTATCGCCCACCCAATTTAAGAGGCTCCGTCAAGCAGGTAACCAGCCGTTCTCGCAGTAACTTGTCGTCATCGTTGCCCCGTCGCGCTCGTCCATCACGTGTCCGCCTCGGTGGTTTGGTCGCCGTGGCCCCGCGCGGTCGCCCAGTTGTCGCGCTGGCGTCGCCCGGCGCCGCGCAGCGCCGCTCGCCTCCGCCGGCCGGGCGGCGGGCACAGGCCCCGCCCACCGCGAACGGCGAATAAATCTACCTATGACGCGCTAATCGTCTAATGAAGCTAATTCAATCTGCCAGCCGGGCGCGCGCGGCAGTATAAATTTCGGGTTATGGCGGGCCATCGGCGTTAACGGGCGCCGGGGCGGCAGAGGCGACGTGCCCGCGGGTCGCTGCTTCGTTGTTGTCCTCGTCGTTGTCGTCGTTCCCGCGCCGCCACGCGGTCGACGTCGTTGTTTTGTCGTCTTCGCATTGTTTATCGATTGTATCTACATGAAAATCTTTGTCATCGTTAAAAGCTCTGCTTCCTGATTCGTTGTCGTTCAGTCTTCTGATAGGTGTGTGTTTCCTAACATGGTAAAGTAATGCGTTGTCTTCTTTACACGTGCTGCGTATTTTCATTGGAAATATTTCTTCTCGTTTAATTAATTTTATATTTATGTTAGTTCCGTTGTTGTGTCGTAATTACGAAGTATTTTTTAAATTTTTTTTCTTGCCTGAGTGATGTAATTTCAGTTTTTGTATCTACAATGCCGTTCTTGATATAATTTCATCAAATTGTGTTACTTTTTGCCGTCACATTTAGGTTTCATTATTCTGTGTTTTTATGTTATTCCATAATTTTTTATTGTAACAATTGCTGAAGTTCAGTCATTCGCTCCATTCACTTTTTTCTTGCACCCTTTTACGAGTTCTATTGATCATTAATTCTCATCGTCTTTGTCGGCAGGGGCAGGCTTCCTCTGTAGTTCTATGTTCCCCGTGAGGTTTGTCCCAGCCGGATTCAAAATGCCTTCCTCCGACCAGGTTCCGGCACATAATTCGAATGGATGTCTAAAGCGATGTTCGATAATAAAGAACACCTTCTTTTTTTTTGAACGCCAATGAGGAGTTATTGAGAGTTAGCTGTCTAAAACGACCTCTCAAGTCTGAGGAATGCTGGGAAAATGCGGGATTTTATGAAATTTACGGACATAAAACATAGTCGAATATTCTACGACCCACAGCAGAGCGAAAAATGGTTTTATGAGATCAAAAATTAGCCTCCCGTTAGCACTTTTTATAGCTACAATTCACACAGCGACTGACGTAATTAATAACACTAGTTTTTCTAACGAGACAGAATCGGGTTACGGCAGGTACTGTCTTCATTAAGGATTAATATACAATGCTACAGCGAGTAAAAAGTACTATTATATTTGGAGTACACACAGGTGTTGAAATTTTGTGCACGATGGATACATTTGAGAAATAATTGACTCTTAATTACAAGAAACAAATTATCATTTCTAAATCAAGTGAAAAATGTGTGTTTGTAGACAAAGGATTTCCAGTTACAATATTTAATTCTAAATTGCAGAATCAGTTGCACATTAAAATTGAGATTCATAATTGCACACCGACAAACCAATGACTAAACAGATTATTGGGTATAAAATATTTTATTTACTAATTCCAAGCGAAAAATATATTGCATTACTTAAGAGGAGGATAATTAAAAATGAAATTTATTCAGTTAACCTGATGTCAAATGAGACAACAGAACAAAAGTATTCAATGAAAAGAATTGCGCACACTCTTATTTTCTTATGTTAATGATAATTATTATTGTTTATTTTATTATAGTATAATTATTTTTCTTTTTTTCTAAATTTTGATAGAAAATCTATGTACTACGGGTGTCCGCCAGAATATTGTTTTGAGGTACAGCTTCTTAATATCGTATGAAGTAAATATTGCTTTCGAATGAAGAATAATTGCTTTTAAAATTTGTGTTCCAATTTGAAAAACGAAAAAGGTCAATTCTGAGTCACCTTCAACGTGCACCTTCAACGTGCACCTTCAACGTGCACCTTCAACGTGCACCTTCAACGTGCACCTTCAGTTTCGAATACAATCGATAATTATTCTGAATACTCAAATTATTCTGAATACTCAAATATTCTCTTGTGTATTGTTGCGAACGTTACTTTCAACATATCTCTCATTAGATTTTGGAAGAGTGGTAGAAACGCTTTAAAACTCAGTAATCATCAGATTGTTGCGTCGTACACAGAAACTACTAGTATATAGAATCTCGAAGAAGAATCGTAATATCTCTCGCCAGCATCTCCGTAAATCGGAGATCTCGTGAATCTTCTCAAGAAGCCTGTAGTATGTGATCAAGACAGTGCAATGGCCGTCGAACTGGCTTAGCAAGACCTTTTCCTCCCGCGGAGAAAAACACGTGCATTTAAATGGAGCCTGAAAACTAGTGAAGCCTCATTTTGGGATGTTGTTGTCAGCACCCGTATTACAAAAGAACACAGCCATGTAACACTAAACGGAGAGAAATGTAGAGCCCAATAAAAATGTGTTAGATGGTTGTGTATTCGTGTCAATTAGCTACCGGATTAGAGAAAAAGCAACAACACCCATTCTTAGCAAGCACTATTGGTACCGCCAAGAAGAGAATGATCATGTTGGACATATGTTTTATTCGATGCTTTTAAAATGTATTCTAAAATAGAGATTATTTTCAAGTAGAATGTTAAAAATCTCAATTTTTAATTGTTGCAAACTTTTTTATCTTTACAATATTGTGTGTTAATTTTGCCTACCTGCAGGTAACTCGTTTGTTGATAAATGTGTTGATAAATTAAGCATCATTCTATAATTACCATGCTGTCTCACGAATAAAATAAAATTCTGTATGTGTACTCTGGTAAAGTAACGCTGCCAAGTTTGTTTTAATGCGCGCTTCCCATCAAAATTGTATCTGTATTCGAAGTCTCGAGTTTGCGTTTTTCGGTTTGTTTCCATGATGACGGAATGCGCATACCAGTGCACATAATCATTTATCTTCTGCAAATTTCATTTTCTGAATTGTTTGGTTTGCCACAGGCGAGATGAATAAAATGTAGATGCTACTATGACCGCGAACACTGAATTCATACTAAAATAAAATTCTTTATTCCCATCTTTCTGGAATATAATATACGCATCAGATATTCAATTTATTGACAAATCCATAAATTAATATCATGTTGCTTGTATCCGTTGCAGCAATAAATTCTTAAAACGTTTTTAAAACAAGTGATTGATTAGTTTCTTTTTGGAGAAGGATTGCGGTGCAAAACGACAAGGCACAAGCGACAGACAGGAGAGAGGAAGCGCGCTATGCGTGGAGAGGAGGAAAGAGAAAGTCGGGGGACTCGTCTTCATCACGTGGCCAACGCGTCCAAATATACGAGGGAAACGCCGTCGGAATGAGACGCTAATGGGCGTGGCGCGGCGTATAATGAGCGAGTGACCCGGCGCGGCGCTGCGGCGAGGCGGAGCGAGGCGGGGCAGTCGGGCGGGCGACGCGCGCCGGCGCCCAATTACACGCGGGGGGCGCCGTCCGTCTTCATTACGCCCCGCCCGGCCCTCCTCAGCCCTCCTCGGCGCTCCGCGGGCTTTTCCTGCCCTCCCTGCCCACCCACGCCCCACGCCAGTCCACACGGGCCTACGTCGGCCCCCTCCGGCCCTGTCTGGCCTCCCTCAGCCCTCCCGGGGGATCCTCAGGATTTTCCTGACCTCCCCGCCCTTTTTCTGACCTATCCACCACCAGCTCTTCCTGATCCTTCCATTCCTGGCCCTCGCCGGTCTGCCCCGGACCCGCTCCGGTCGTCACCGGCGCTCCCGGCTCCCTTCCAGCCGACTCTGGACCTCTCCGAACCACCTCGTTTCCTCTTCGGCCTTTCCATTGCCTTCCCTGTCTCATTCCAGCCTTCTCCGGATCTTTCCAGTCTACTCACCCCCCTCCCCTGATCTCATCAAACCAAACCGGCCCTCCCCGGCCCAGCTCGAATCTCTTTCCCTCCTATGCTCTCGTGGGCAGCGCCGGCCTCCGCAGCCCAATCCGGCCCCCTCCCCTCCCTCCATCCCTCCCTCTGCAGGGGGGCCCTGCAGAGAGCAGAGAGCGCCCATCGCCCGTGACAAACGCGACGCTGATCCTGAGTGTCCATCCGGGGAAGTAAAGGTTTTGACATTTCCATCAATCTCCCATGGAGAGGTACGTCAACTAATGCAACAATATATGACATAAAAAAGAACAAAAAATGTTAAAAAAAGGAAGAAAGTATGATTTCAGAAATAGAGAATGGTCTCAGAAGTAATCCGCCCTCACCTAACAAGTTCTAGAAAACGTACTTTTTCGGTACCTGTATCACATGTCTTAATTCCCCAAAGAGTTCGCACAATGTGTTTTGACCAGCCGTTAGACGTGCCCACGAGTCCGGCTCTCACAACGCTGCGACATCTCAATCCAGGCAGTAGATTGGCGTTCCCGTGTGATAGCCGGATAGGAATTCTCGCCCAACGTACACCTGAAGAAGACCTCACGTAAGATCTGGGTTTTCGTTACAGCGCAGGGACCTGCTTCATCGTGAGGCTTCCACTTCGACCAGTCACAGACACAGTTCCTCGACTCTCTGCATCACACTCCACTCCGTACATCAACTCCTCCTCTCGGCAAAATTGGTGCGTTTCTTTGCGCACAATCCCCACCCCAAAAGATGCTCAATCTTTACTCTCTGAACGCACTTCTTTACTCTCTACTTTCCACCAGGTTGCGTTGGCCACTGCTAGGGGGCAAACGTGCGGGCATTTAAATCCCCTGGTGCCTGCCTCACGTGAACGGCAGTATACGATAGGTCACATAATGGATGTAAATGCTACTCCTTTGCCTTGTTGTATTTTGTGTTACAGAGACCTCGCATTCTGCTGATCTCAAATCCATGGGGCGCGCAAGTGTTAAATGTCTAGTACTTACTTTTCAAAGCACGTATGAATAGGTAATAATAAAAAATGAGCTTTCCTCTTAATATGTCTTATCTCTTTCTGTGATAACCTTACAAAATAATAAGCAAAATCAAGTAATAATAAGTGTAATAAGTAAACCTTGTTGTGAATACGGGAGGAAATTTCATTTGTTCAACTGGTCAATAACGAAAATTCACGATTTCAAAACTCCACGATGGGGAGCAATCATCTGTCAGTGTCAGGCGAAATCTCTCCTTCGGTCACATATAAAAGTACTGCTTTCGTTCAGTACGTGTGAACTATTAAGGCATTCAATACGTATGAAGCGACAGGTAATTAGCCAGGCAAGGAGAAACACGTGGAAGAGAAGACACGACCACGCTCTCCACAGCCTAACCTTTGCCACGGAAATCTGTTCGGCTGAAATAACACGTTCAATTTGTCAGTACACACGCGCCTGGCGGTGTCGCTGGAGGAACGATCGCGCCGAGGCCTGCACCTCGTCCATTCACATCCATTACGGCCTTTCCCTCGGGCGCTGTACCCCTCCCCTCGCACAGCGCCGCTTTACGCGACAGCGCCTGAGGAGTTGCAGAGGGTCTGCGCCATAAAATCCAGCGCGCGCCGTTGCGCAGACACGCCGACGCAAAGGCACAGAGGGCCGAAACCTCGCCACCGCCACAGTATATAGCTCACGGTATGTTACATCCCGTATTCATGCACTCATTTAAAAATTAAATGTAAATGTAGTAGCTATTCACATAACAATAGGTTTAAGAACGTTATTCACGAGGGCGTAGCGCTCTGACTTCGCAATTGGGAGGTCTGGGTTCGATCCCCGCATCGGCTATCCTGACCGAGGTTTTTCTTGGTTTCCCCTCGGTCATGTAGGTGAATGATGGGATGGTTCTAAAGAAAGGGACACAACCTCAAAACCGGCGTTGCCAAGCCGACTACCAACACTACGTAACGTCACGAAGTTTGGTCCTCCGGGTTGGGGGGTTAACTTCAGGCTGACAGCCGGATGAAAAAATCACTGTCAAAATCAGAAATAGATTCATAAAGTTTGGTCCTCAAAGCCGGGGGTTGACGTCAGTCGGACAGCCGATTGTAAAATTCACAGTGAAATCATAATGGATTGTACTAAGTGATCCGAAAAAAGACCTACCCCGGCTACTAGGGGAGGGTTTAGAAGATGATAATTCACGACGGAGAAATATTAGAACAAAAGCGCGATAGCACAAAGCCATGAATAACTCTCAGTTAAACCGCGTGTCCGTATATAAACACTACATTCAAACCATTTTATTTCTTTTTTTTGCTAACTTTTAAACACGCACACACACTTAAGCCACCTTGACTAGTGGTTATGAGAGCGAGTATTTATGCATATCATTAGGAGGAATATTCAAAGCAGTGATGATAACGTGTAATGATGACATAAAATGAGGGCCCGCAATTAATTAATTTCCATCCGTTCACACTAGCCTTCTCATTATCCCTCGCTTCTTACTCACTAACGCCCGTCCTAACTGGCAGTTCCCACATTCCCTCATTGCCTCCCATCAACACCTACCGTCAAAGCCCGTCTTCTAATTTAATTAGGTTTTCTGACTTAGTGAGTACGAGTGCAAGAAAGAAAGCACATTTTCTTCACATGCCGATTTTACTTTAATCCGCAAGAAATAGTTATACTTTAGCTAATGAAAACGTGGAATTGAAGCCACATTTTAATTAGCAATAAATCAAAATAAAACGGCATAAAATGAATATGCTCATTTTTTTATCAACTGCCGTGAATATTTTTGCTACAAAATTGAAAGTGAGTGTTGTTGGAAATTGCACTTTTTTTTTCAATTTCTGTCATATTTTTACTCTCTGATACAGAATGCAGAGAAGTTCAATAAGTTTTTCAAATACCCTGTGCGGGTTCTAGTGATTATTGTCAACCAGAAAAGTTTCTATACATTCGTCTCTGTAATTGTACCTACGAATGTCGATAGATGAGTATTACGGGAGATGCAATAAGGATTTTGACAGATGAATAGTGAAGCCCGTTCATGTTCGAGATGAAACTCGAACTCACAATTCTTCGAATCCAGACAATCTCTAGTTGAATGTGGCGTCGCGGACGTTGTAAACTATTTTAAAAGTTTTTTCGTGTGTTGAAAATTTTTGCAAAATTTTTGCAGTCATGGATAGCTTTGTTCAAATAAGTTCTTACAGTCTCGGGCATTGGACATACCAATGAATCATAGTAACTGATAATGTTATTATGTAAGTCCCGTTCAAAAATTCCCAACACCCATTGACCTTACATGTTAACTGCATATGGGATACTTCCGAAATTATATTTAAAACATCTTCTACATTTGATTCTTCTCCCGAATTTCCACGATTAAGAACATACAAAGTAAAAGTGCACAGTCGAATGCGGATGTTCTTTAGTTCTTTAATATTACTCATTTCTGGTTTTCTCAATATGAACTTAGCGTTCTTCAAATTTAATAAATTCCCACGTAATACTGTACGTAGATGTTTTGAAAAATACGGTAATACGGACGACACACTTCATTTATTATGTTCAAAGCAGCATAAATATTGATATTTCTGCCGCGCCTTTCACTTGTTCAAGAATAATCAGTGTTGTCATCTTCGTAGAAGAAAATTAAGGCGTCGTGAAGCACCATAGCGAATTGCCTCTGGGTACTGGAGTTTAATACATAGCACATACGTAGATCTATTTAGGTGGCGTTGGTTTTTATTCTCCATCTACCCACTAAGATCGCAGCGCTAAACATGCCATAACACGTTTTTGGAAATTTCTTAGAATTTTCTGGCCGAATCCAAAAACAAATAATAATATAAGTATCAGTTCTTCACCAGGAGGCCAAGACGCGTTGAATGACACTCATATGTCTGGATTGGTGTATGGAAAGTGGTCCGACGGAGCGTGATGGATGACGCACATGCACACTCGCAGTTACTCACATACTACATAGGGATGCATCCATCCACGCGCCTTCAGTCGGTATTGCACTAATTTATTACTTATAATAAACATCTCAGGTTAAACTGCTCACCACACCTGGCATTAAACTTCTTCTTCATCTTGGAAATAATTCATTAGTGGGTTTTTGCTCGAGTAACGAAACAAGTTGTGATGCACATTAGAGATAACTAACTATGTGATCTGTATCATTTAAAGTCTTAAAAGCGTTTTGCACGAAGAACAAAGAAAAACAGAAGTAGTTACGTACTGTGTTAACAGAGAGTTTTGTTAAAAGGAAATCCTCACAATGCCACATCCTCTAGATTACCATGTGCTCAACTAGAACTACTTACATAAATGATGTTGCAACAAGGAAATATTCTCTGAAGCATACTCAGTCGCCACTGTTTGGAACAAATTCTATATTTCGCAATCCCGTCATTTGAATCGTACCCGATATTTCTGGAGTAATTTCGTTATCGATTTAACACGATCGTAAGCTTCAAATTCGCTCATGCGCTGAGGCTTATAAGTAGGTTATAAACCTAGAGCAGCCATGGCAAGGTCGCGGGCAAGGTAACTAGCTTACTAGAGGTCATGCACTGCGTTCAGTGAACCTGGCGGGAGGTTTAAAAGTAAGGACTGTACAAATTTCTCCGGGTTGGCGGTACATCACGGAAATCCTGACCCATGACATTTTGTTTTTTTTTGATAAGTCGGTTGGCTGATAACATCCGGCACTCATGCTTTAGTTAGAAGCTCTCATACGACGAGATTTTTAAAGCGCGCTTCGCGCACACCATCCTCGCTGCAACTGCGCTTGTTCGCCCCTTTATGCATTTGGAGGGGAAATGCGAGCGAAGCGAGCTTTCCAGATGGGCCAGTAGCTCGTGCTGGCGCAGTTTGACTTGCCTGACCTGGAGGTAAAAGGCAACAACTATTTTCTTCGCATTACTAGTTTACCCCTTGATTCCCTCTCGGTGTGTCGCCGGAGCGCCGTTTGGGCCCAGTGCGCAAAGCGGTTGCGCGAGGCGACGCGCGCCTCTGATTTACGACGGCAGTGGCGGCAGCGGTGGCGGAAGCGATGGTGGCGGCGACGGCGGGCGGTGGCGGCGGTGACGGTGGCGGCGGTGACGGTGGGTGGAGGCGGCGGCGCGGCAAGCGATGCGGGCTGGCTGTGGCGGTGGCGCTCGCAGCGGATGTGGTGGGTGTAGGCGGTGGAATCGCAGTGATGGTGGTGAGCGCGGCGGCAGGTGATGGGTGTGGTGGGTGGCGGTGCGTGGTGCGGGCGGTGGCTGGCGGCGGAGGGTGGTTGCGGCGAGCGGCAGAGCGCGGAGGCGGCGAGTGGCGCATGCGGCGGTGCGTGCGGTGGTGGAGGGTGCGCGCGGTGCGTGAGGCGGCGGGCGGCGGAGGCTGGCGGAGGCGGCGGTGGCGGACGGTGGCCGGCGGTGGCGGCGGTGGGCGGCGTGTGGAGCGGCGGAGGCGGCGGAGGCGGCGAGGCTGGTGGTGGCGGCGTGCGCGGCGGTGGCGTGCGGTTGGCGCGGTGGGCGGCGTGTGCGGCGGTCGGCGGCGGTCGGCGGCGTGAGGCGCGCGGAGGCTGGCGGAGGCGGCGGAGGCGGCGGGCGGCTGCTGTTCGCGGCGGTGGCGGCCAAAACGGCGGGATGACGCAGCGGAGGCGGCGGTAGCTGTCGGCGCGTGTGCTGGCGGTTAGGCGGCGGGACTGTGGCTGATCCAGTCGGCGCGCACCCCGGCGGATAGCCTTTGCCCGTATTTGGCTTGCCGCTAACTGCGCCGGGACTGGGCGGGCCACTCGCCACGGTTCCGGGAGGTCGCTGGGCTACCCCCCGGCCCTCCCGGCGCCGACCGACCGGCCCAATCTCGCCTATTCTCGCCGCCCGCGGACATGCCAATATGATGGGAAACGCAAAATTGCCGGAGCTTCTTACAACGCAAAATACGGAAATGTTTACAGAGAATACTACCTTATTTCATTTCTTCAAGGGCCTTTTATCCAGCTTCAGCTGGCAATCGTCCATCCTTTCATCGACTGTATTCCTGAGCCGGACCTGTGGTCGATAACGATACCTGGCAGTTGCACTTTTTCTCCTGGGCTGCCGCGCACACCGCGGGCGGGGGGGCCGGGGCTCGGGGGGCCGCCGCGGTCCGCCCTGGCTGCTGGGGATGCTGTGGGACTACCATTTAACACATATTAATCCGGCGTTTTACTTACTAATGATCACATCACTGTTGCTTTTCTCTCTCTGCTCTTGTGGCCTCAGCAGCAATTCAGCGATGCCCTGCGAAACAGCACCCATTTACCTACACTGAACGAGCATGGACACAAACACCTATGCAACACAACCGCGATGACTACCCCTACGATATCCCCCCCCGCGACCAGCCCCTTCACACTGAGCGCCGCCGGAGACGTTCCCTTACAGTACTCGAGAGCGCTGAGTATCGGCAGACCGGTCTATAACGCAACCTCGGGCTAGTGCCAGGTTACGTTCTCTTAAGGCAACAGGCTTACACCCTAAGGTTTTTCATTCGGTAATTTTAAGACGATATTTCGTGTTTTTCCCTTGTGACTTTTACTTGTCTCTGGTGATCTTCCATCTCGATCACCTGCCGCCAAGTGATTGGGCCTTATTATAAGTTAGATCTTTTCACTGCTCCATCAACAAATACAACACCCACCAACCAACCCGACCTCACATGCACCCAAGCTACTTCCCACACCCACCAACTCCACCCACCCGGACAAACCAACCATCACTAACTATACCCACACTTCCATCAAATCAAAAACACTGCAACAAATATCAGTTCTTTAAAAAAAAAAAAAAAAACAAAAAAAAACAAAAAATAAAAAAAACCAAAAACCAACAAAAAAATAACCAAAATCAAGAAAAGAAACCCGAGTTATTGTCGAAAGAATTAAAAAGTAATAAGGAATAAAAAAAGCTAATGTAGAAGATTAGCTTAGAGCATCATATTATAAGGGCGGAAAATAACAACGAAAAAAAAAAAAATAAAAATAAAAAAAACAACAAAATACATAGTTAAAAAAATCCCCCAAAACAAAAAAAAAAAAAAAAAATGAAATATACAGTCCTTATTTAATAATAACGTATAATATATGGAGAATAAAAAAGATAAATAAAGTGCCTTATAGATCGCTTGCCCTTACCTTCGTCCTTCCCACGACCTGGTGCCTATTGGGCTGTTTGGCGCCCCTGTGCTGCCGCCTCGTTTACCGTTTTCGCCCCCTTGCTGCTGCTGCGCGCTGTCCCCTTCTTTTCTAGATGTCTTACTTTCCGTCTGTCACTCATCTTGCGAGTGCGCACGGACCTGCCACGCCCTCTCTCATCTTTTACGCGCGGCCCCCCTTTTCACGGGTAGCTCATTCCACATCTGATACTCATAGAGCCCGTGCTGGACTTCCCCGATAGTCGTACCCGTTGCGGGAACACAATGGTTTCTGAACTTTTGCCAAATTTTCCGGGCGGACGGGATCCGCCTGGCACAGATCACGGGGCCTGGGCTTGTTTTTACCCGTGTGTCTATCATCCTTCATTCGGCCCCCGTTCCCCCCCCACACGTTTCACCCTAACACGTCTTCCACCCCTATCCGTGGCAAACCAGACCGCCGGGCTCCCTGCCCCTCGCCGTTGCCCGCGCCCCCTCTGTCCGTCCCCTCTGTCCTCGCCCGTTTCTCTTTGGCTTCCCCCCCTCCTGCCTTTTTTCCCGGCCGCCTCCCGGCTTGGTTTCCCGCCGTCCTGGTGTTGTCGTCCCTCTTGCTTTCTCCTCCGCGCTTTCCCGCGCACTACCCTGTTTCTCTGTCGCTCGCCGTTTTGGCTTTTGCCTCCCGTGCTTGCGCCTGCCCCTTCTCCGCACCGTCCTCGCTCTGGCCCGCGTTGCGTCCCTTGCCCTTTTTTCGTCCGCTCGGCCCTTCGTTCACTCCCCTCTTTTTCCCGGGGCCCCCCTATGCTTTTAATTTCATTATCTAAATCCGACCGTCTTTCTCCTACCCGCTTTATTCACTCACTCCTCGCCTGCCCCCCCCCGTGCCCTGTCCCCCGTGCGGCCGTTCCGTCCTTCGTCGTTCGCCCCTCGTGACCCCCGCGCCTCCCCGGCTCCCCTCCTCCCCGCCCCCCTCCTGCGTTGGGCTGCGCAGGTCCGCATTTGGCCTTCGCGCCCCCTCTAATCGCTTTTTGCGCCTACCCCCTCTGATCTGTTTAGAATTCTAGAGGAAGAGTGTCTGAATCGACTGCATTAGTCGTCCACTCCTTCAGCCCCACCTCCAAAAGTGAAATAAGCAACAAATCGGAATTTTTGGGAACAGATTGAAAACAACGGCATAAGCAGTCGCCATACAGACGAGAACTATCGGGAGTCAGATGAGAGCCCGTGATTGTCGCAAATATGAGATATATGAAGGTATGCGTGTGTTGTCGCGCGTATCCTCGGGTTTGTGAGTGAGTGCCTGTATGTGAATGCGTGGCGCGCTTTTCTTGCCCTGATGCTGTGCGTGCGTCTGTATGCGCGAATGCCACTAAACGACGGAAAAGAAGCTGGACGATAGCAAATAGGACGTTCTAGGTAAAGTCAAAGGCGCAATAGTAAAGAAGTTGGCTTGCGATCCACGGAGAGAGGAGACTCCGAGCGAACCGCATTGGGAGGCTGGATCAGACACGAGTAGTGTCTGGAGGCAGGACGAGGGAGGCTGTACCGGTCAGGTGAAAGCCTCGACAAGTGATTGGATGTGCCCAGGCGTGGCCTCTCCCGCAACCGCCTAGCCCCACGCGCCCCTGGCAACTCGCTGCCCCTCCCCCACCGCCGTTCTCTCACGCAATCTCTAGCGTTGCTTTTCCTTCATCACGCAACAAACTCGCTCCTCTTTCGCTTCCAGGACCACTTGCATTCTCTTCTTTCTATCCACAGCAGTCGTCTCGTGTAGTGCGTTCCCCCGCCTTGCCTTTAGCCCTGTTCGCCACTTTCTCCGTCTCTTCTGTTTTTCTTTCTCCCCCCCGCCCCCCCTCCCCCACCCGCGCTTCCCCGCTTTTCGTGTGCTTTGCTAGTGCTGCTTGTTGTCTTCATCATTCTGTTACTCATCACCTCGTCAACCCGCACGCTCCTACTCTCCCGCGAAACACAAGCCTCGCGCTCCTTCCCGACCGCCCCCAGCGCGAAACACGCCGCAACTGGCTCATCGCCGGCTCTCATTCGCTCTCCTGCCGCAACCTCCGGCGCTCGCGACAGCAGCAACTCATGAATATAAATGAACTCGGCCCTCGAGATCATCTTGAAATAAGCCTCCTCGTAAGACCGCCTTATAATACAGGACGTGCTATGCTCATTAGCAACAGGGGTGGGCCAATTGAATTTAAAACAATACGTTATGGCCTCCCTCCGAGTTTTATTGATATGTCAACTTCGATTTAAATCCCACGACATGCTTTTCGATCACAAGCAATAATAGCCCTGCTTCTTAGAATCGCGATAGTCCGAAGTGTCGTAATCAGCAGGCAGGACGGTTAATCGCGATATCTCCCTGCTCGAACGAGGAAATACCTGCCCGCGGATTACCACGAGACTGATTTTCTTAATGTTTTCTCTTCTTGGGGCAATTTTCTTAAGATTGCTTTATGAGAAATCTAATTAATATTGGTAACTATTACACATTAATCACAACAGGATATACCCGACAGAGTATAAGTTGTTTAACTCATAAATTACAAGTTATCATAACTTATTACTTCTTTCCTCTGAAACAACTGGAGACACATCTCATTTATTTACACTACAGATCATAATTCGAAATCTTTTAGGAAACTTGGCTTAAACAGAACGGGACCTCCAAAAGCGAGCAAGTAGATTCCAACTGAGATACAAACTAATGCACATGAGACATGTATAACTAACAAATATACATACACAACTACAGATGATCATTCTAACAGAAAAGCATTAATAATAATACGCTTCAATACTATATTTAAATCATAGTGAAACGTTTCCGCATATTTTGAATGATAAATAAAACAGCAATAAATTTCAGACAAATTTACTTTGATGCAATATTAAAATTACTTGATAATACGTTTTACAATAATTGTCCGGTAAATGCTAAATAAGGAACAATCTAACTTCGAATAACCAAAACAAAAAAATACGATTTATGTTACTGAAAAATATACTCTTGTAGTTCTTTTACAAAAACAGACTGCCATAGAATATTATGTCCAATTTAAGCCAAATAATCAACATTGATTAGTACATGAATACCGAATGTACGTCGTTCAATTATACATTTTTATTTGTCCGGAGTTTGAAAGATTCTGACCTTTTTTGTGAAGAATCTGATACTTCATTGAGCATTCGATCTTTTAAAACTAATATTGCAGGATGTTAGTATGTAATTGTTCCTTTCATTTTATTTTACATCGCTCTTTTCCAATTATTATTGATTTTCATGTTCGCAAGTGCAGAATGATGTTGCAACATATGTATCGGACCATATTGAAAGTAAACATCTCAACCCTTTACTGCCCTCTTATCTTCCAACTCCACGTTTAGTGTGAAATTTTTTAAAAGACTTGATTATACGCGTAAAATACAAAGGATAGCAAAGAATTATTATATCATCTTATTTTTTGATGGTGGATCTTCTGACGTACTCTTAGAAGCAAACGCGTACAGTTGGCATAAAATCTCAAATTTATTATCTTTCTACCTCACAAAATAAGCATCTCGAACAAAATACCGCTTTTTGAAAATCGTAGAAACGATGATATACTTTTAATGGAAAATCATATAATTCATGAAACGCTATTCACTTGATTTTCTAATTCATTGAATTTGATTAAATGCGTTTTGCAGCATAATTGTAGGAATTAACCAATATAATTAATTCTGATTATTGTTAGGAACTATGTATCGTTTTGTAGATGACAGCATAATTCCCAGCTCACCTAAAATACTCTTAAGAATCGTGGAAGATAAGAAAATCCGAAGAGATGAATTTAGCACACGATCTTCAGGTGCTTATTCATTATACCTTTTATCATTTTTGTTATCAGTAAGCATTGAGGATAGCCGCGGCATTTAAATTACTTCTTACGGGATAATACTATCGGGGCATGTGAAATTGAACTTTCTGTTATTCGGAAAGAGATTGGGAGGTCCTTAGAGGTCGAGAACAACCTTATCAATCCTTTTATTATAAGAGCTTAAAATTTATCCCTGCAGCTCACTTTTTCCAGTCGAGTTTGTGTTTTTCCGGATCGAACATTTATCGTAGTACTTAATTAATTAGAGACGGCCGAATAATTTATATGAATTCTTGACGTTGATTAAATAAATCTGGGTTCTCCTTTATTCTATTATGTGATTGAGAAATCCTATAAATACTTAATATTAAAGAAATCTTGTTAGATTACAAGAATCGATACTGGGGACAATTAATAAACAAAACATAAACTGCACCTGATGTAAACGTGTTCATTGGATCCGCCGCGTATCTCGCTGGCGACTAAGGATAAGTCTTATCCAAGTGATAGTGAACTTTGGGTGAGCGAGAATCTATCCGGAGGTGGATTCGGTTTGTCGCGTTGTCTCATATTCCTTTCAATCGCGCAGTTTGTCCCAATTCAATCGGGACCCCGCGCCCAAACATAGACATATAGAAATCAACTGTTTCTATCTATATCTGTTCTTTTTCAATTCAACAATATTTTTGGGCTTTCTAGTAAACCCATTTATCTATTCATCTCAACTTATTGGCCGTTCACTTATTCAATGATAAAACCGTATGTAATGCAAATGTATTGTTCTGGTCAACCAGATGAGGTTAACTCTCAGTATACCTGAACGGTAATCTCTTAGACGCGTAGATCATGGCAAAAGTTGTGTCTTCCTTGTTGTTTTTCTCTCTCATCCAATAAGAACATATGCGAGACATGTAATACACTTTTGTGCAAACTGCATTTTAAACCGGAACATTAACACGTTAAATATCTTTAACTGCTCTGTGGGTGCTCTAAACCTGCATGACTTACTGCAGGCATTTTAATTGCGTGGTAGCTTGACGTTGATAGCATGAGAAACAGCGAGTTGTGGCTGATCATTTTCCGAGTCTCCTCTCTGTTGGCACGTCCTGCTAATGCATGTATCTAGCAATTGACAAGAACGAAATATATTCGCAACCGTAGGCGAGTATATCCCCCAGAGATAGGCTTTGGCATTGCAGTGGCGAGGATCTGAAGGTGACGCGGCGCCAGCTAGAAGTGGGGGGGGGCGCGCAAGAGCGCCGGGTGCTCATCCACCTTCTTGCTCCCGGTCCTCGCTCGGGGGCCTCTTGTTGCGTGGGCTCTTGTTCTGGGCCCGCTCGTGATGGACTGGTCGAGCGCAGACTCACCGCTAACACGTAACACTATACATTTAGCGATCGCGCGGCGAGACTCTTTTATGGCCGCATCACAGAAAGCGGAGCGCAGAGCGGAGCGCGCTGCACCTCTGGGCATGGGAATGGGAATTGTCCATCTGGGGGGTCGACCTTGAATAGGGAATTCCATCTGATCTCGCGCTCACCTCCGAACTTACAGCGGCGCGCCACGTTGATCACACCCGTAAGTTTGTCCGCTGGCTTGCGGTTCTTAGTAAAGGAGACATAATCGCATATTATCGAGGTGCTTAAGCAGGGTGATTGCTCATTGCATGAGAGATGAAGAAAGGCCGTCGTCCGAATAGCTCTTTCAATAACGAACGAGCAATTGATTAAATTCTTACCATCGAGACGGTATTTAATTAGCAGAAAATTAAAAAAGAGACAAGTGAAGGATTATCTTCAGTAAAAGATATTTCAGATTGCGCTAATCATATATAGTTCTATTAATGAAACTCGGTGTTTACAGGTTCAGAATTTACATTTTTATAAACATGTTAAACAGAACTAGATCGACTGAGGCAGGTGCAGGGACTAGGGAGCAGTGGTCACAATAAAATCGGATAGAAAAGATGCGTTAATATTTTTATAGTATTTGTCCCGAATGCTAAATGTATATACCAGATGTAATAACGCTAATGTTTACTAATTGCATGAAGTGGAAGCCAGTCATATAATACTTCAAAGTCAATAATTGTACTTTCTATAACACATATTAAATTTCAATTCAAACACAGAAAAGTTGCCAGCAATCATACACCTTGAAAGATATAATCCATCTAGATTTGACAATATGCCTAACTTTAAAGCGTGATCGATCAGCATTCGTCACCTGGCCATCATTTAGCAATTCGAAAACAATCTAGCATATCGGTACTAGAGTGGCCGACATTCAGAAAAAACAGTGATCAATGTAATAACTGAGGAGAAATTACCTACCGCGGGCATATCACAGTTATGAGGTTTTGTGTCTATAGATTTTGTTATAATTGCTTGCAAAAAAACGTAATCTATAACCTTAGTGTATGTATACGAGATGCCCCAACCAAACTATGAGAGCATTAACCACAATTAAAACAAATTCGCGGATTTTTTGTAAATTCAGTTTTTTCACACGGGTGAGACATTCAATAAAGGAAAGTAAATATACATATGTGACCTTCATGGATACACTACAACAGCGACACAGATCACAGAAGCTTTTCGATATATTCAAACATATATTTATTAACAAGAAAAACAAAC
>BOPP01000219.1:741175-752604 GCA_017312745.1 Gryllus bimaculatus
TTTTTTCTTCCAAGGGCTTTTTCCAGCTTCAGGGGATGTCCATTTCGACTGTATTCGACGACCTGTGTCGATGGTACCCACTTTCTCCCCACATGGGAACACATAATATCCTTTACACTAGACACACACTTTCGGGCTCCTCGGTCTGTGGTCAGCAGAATCACGAGGCCTGCGAAAACACACATACTACATGAACGACATGGGACAAACAACTATGCACACAGCGAGACTCGAATCCGCGACCCTTCACACCGAGGCGCTGAGTTCCCTTCAGACCGAGGCGCTGAGTCGGCAGACGGTCTAGCCACCTCGGCTATCCAGGTACGCTCTTAAGGCACAACCTTACACCAAGTTTTTCTTGTAAATTTTAACGTTATGTGTTTCCTGTGACTACTTGTTCGGTGGACTAGCGGTAAGATGTTAATAACACTGTTCTTCCCGCAATTACGAAATCCATTTGCTATCTGAATACTGTCTTCTGAATTTGCCTTCTGAATCTTGCAATTAACTTCGTCGCTTTCAAAACCTAGTCTTTGGAATGTTGGGACAAATCTGCTGACAGACTATTCCGTTTTCGAAAGATAGATTATGATGAGTAGATGTAACATCTTCCACGTGTCCTTCTTTCCGATATAATCTTATGAGGTGCGAAGGAACTGAACGAAATCTATCTTCTTTTCGAGCAGAAAACAAATTTACCGGTGAATCAATCTGTAATAGAGCCGGCCTGGATACCCGATGTCGCTAAAGTTGAAGGGCCATGGTTGCCTTGACTTTAAGGGATGCGGGTACGAATGGGCCGCTCCGGGCATGGATTTTTGAACGTGTCCGTATATGTATTCGGCAACAGTTACCCCAAAAGTTATAAAATCAGTATTAAATTACAGTGGACGCTACATGAACATAGCAGTTGAAACGCGACCATATGTAAGTAAAAAAATCTGTAATAGAAAGTTTCTCATTTGGCTTCCACAAAATCATGCCTTTTTTAACGAAGAATAAAGGCTTGTTTACCCGTAATGTGTTGTAGTCAGTCTTGATTTATCATGCAAAATTTAAAGAGAAATAAAATGTTATATGTAGATGGAACTTTGACTTTTGCATAAAGTGAGTGAGATTGACATTTACTCAGGAAGGATAGCTATGGAAAGCGTCGAGTCTTGCAATTTTCGTAAGATATACAATTTGATAACTACCCTATTTTTTACGTGGCCAAAACTTGATTTTTTTTATTTTCAGACGTTTTATAATGCTAACAGACTTTTCAAATCATACTAGAATGATCACAAAACGTGACATGTAGACCAGTGAGCAGTTAAAGTATTAGTCGTATCCGAAAATCGTGACACGAGAATACAGCTTCCAATATCATAAACGACCCACTCAATGAGTTGGGCTGAGAAGGTCAAAGAATTTCGGAACTTACGAAAAATAGATCGATTTTAAGAATTAAAAAATATGATCTGTTAGAATTCTAGGAGGAAGAGTGTCATGAATCGAACTGCATTAGTCGTCACTTCCCTTCAGCCCCACCCAGAAGGTGAAAATAAGCCAACAAAATCGAATTTGGAACAGATTGAACCAACGGCATAAGCAGTCAGCCATACAGACGAGAACTATCGAGGGAGTCAGATGAGAGCCGTGATGTTGCAAAATGAGATATATGAAGGTATGCGTGTGTGTCTGAGCGTTCCTGGGTTTGTGAGTGAGTGCCTGTATGTGAATGCGTGTGCGCGCTTTCTTGCCCTGCTGTGCGTGCGTCTGTATGCGCGAAATGCCACAAACGACGGAAAGAAAGCTGGCGATAGCAAATAGGACGTCAGGTAATCAAAGGCGCAATAGTAAAGAAGTTGGCTTCGCGATCCACGGAGAGAGGAAGACTCCGAGCGCCCATTGGGAGGCTGGCTCCAGACACGAGTAGTGTCTGGAGGCAGGACGAGGGAGGCTGTACCGGTCAGGTGAAAGCCCTCGACAGTGATTGATGTTGCCGCCTGCTCTCCCGCCTGCCCCACGCGCCCTGGCAATCCGCTGCCCCCCTCCCCCCACCCGCCGCTCTCTCACGCCATCTCTAGCGTTGCTTCCTTCATCACTCAGATCCACTGCCTCTCTTTCTTCCAGGACCATTGCATTCTCTCTTTCTACTGCAGTCGCTTCGTGTAGTGCGTTTCTGCTGCTGTTGTTTCTACCGTTACGCCATCGTCACCGCACGCTTCTACTCTCGCGAACACAGCCTGCGCTCCTTCCGCCCCGCCCCCAGCGCCGCCGCCGCCACCTGGCCTCTCCGCCGGCTCTCTCGCTCTCTGCCGCAACCTCCGGGCGCTCGCGGACAGCAGCAACTCTGATATAATACTCGGCCCTCGAGATCTCTTGATAAGCCTCCTCGTACCTTATAATACAGACGTGCTATTCTCATTAGAAAGGGGTGGGCCAATTGAATTAAAACAAATCGTTATGGCCTCCTCTCCGAGTTTTCTTGTTGTCAACTTCCGATTTAAACCACCAGCTTTTCGATCACAAGCAATAATTAGGCTTCTAGAACCCGATTAGTTCGAGTTTGTAATCGCCAGGAGACGTTAATGATTACTACCCTGAACGAGGAAAACGCCCGCGGAATCAACACGAAGACTGATTTCTAATGTTTTTCTTTTGGAGAATTTTTAAAGATGCTTTAGAAAGAAATCTAATTATATGTAGATTACACATAATAACAACAATATACGCAGAGAAAGTTGTTTAAAAAATTACAAGTTATATAACTATATTTTCTTAAACAACTGGAGAACATCTCAATTATTACACTACAGAATACATAATGATAATGCTTTTAGAAAATTGCTTAAGACAGAAGCGACTCTTTCAAAACGAGCAGAGATTAATAGATACAATATGCACAGAGACATATAAACTAAAAAATATATAACAAATAACAGATGATCTTACTCAGAAAAAGCATTAAAATAAACGCTTCAAACTTATTTACAATATAGTGAAACGTTTTCGCATATTTTGAATGATAAATAAACAGCAGATAAGTTCAGACAAATTTACTTTGATGCATTAAAATTACTTGATAATACGTTAAATAAATTTGTCCGGTAAATGCTATAAGGAACAATCTAATTCGAAATAAAAAACAAAAAATTAGACTTATTTACTGAAAAAATACTTTGTGTTATTTTACAAAAAGATCCCAAGAATATTATATTGCCAATTTTAAACCAAATAATACAACATTATTATATGAATAAAATGTACTTTATTACATTTTTATTTGCGAGTTTGAAAGTCTGCCTTTTTGTGAAAGAATCTGATTATTCATTGGTATTATCTTTTAAATAATATTCAGATGTTAGTATGTAATTGTCCTTTTCATTTGTGATTTACATCGCTCTTTTCAATTATTATTGATTTTCATCAAGTGCAGAATGATGTTAGCACATATGTACGGAACCAATATTAAAGTAAACATCTCAACCTTATTGCCCTCTTATCTTCCTCAAACGTTTAGTGGTGAAATTTTTTTAAAAGATATTTTACGCGTAAAATACAAAGGATAGCAAAGATTTTTTTATCAATTTTTTTATTTGATGGTGTTCTGACTGTTCTTGAAGAAACGCGTGTTGCATAAAATCTCAAATTTATTTATTTTTACCCAACAAAATAAGATCTCGAACAAAATAGCTTTTGAAATCGTAGAAACGAGATACTTTTAATGGAAAATATATAACTTCATGAAACGCTAACTTGATTTTCTAATTTATGAATTTGATAAATCGTTTTGGCAATATTGAGGAAAACCATATAATTAACTGATATTTAGAACTATTTGTTTGTAGATGACACAAAATCCCACTCACCTAAAAACTCTAAGAACGTGAGATAAGAAAACGAGAATGAATTTACACGACTTCAGGTGTTATTCCTTATACCTTTATCATTTTTGTTTATAGTAGCTTTGAGATACGGCATTAATTTACTCTAGAAACTATTGGATGTGAAATTGAACTGTTCTGTTTATTTCGAAAGAGATTGGAGTCACTTAGAGGCGGAACACCTTATCAATACTTTTAATTAAAAGCTTAAAATTTACCCTGCAGCTCACTTTTTCCAGTCGCAGTTGTTTTTTCCGATAACATTTATCAGTACTTTAATTAGAGACGGCCGAATAATTTATTTGAATTCTTGACGTTGAGAAATAAATCTGGGTATTTTTATTCTATTTGTGATGAGAATTAAAATACTTTAATAATTAAAAGCAAATCCTTGTTAGAAATTATCAAGAATAATACTGGAACATAATAAAACAAACATACCTGCACCTGAGAAACGTTTCATTGATCGCCGTATCTCATGGCACTAAGGAAAAGTTTACCAAAGTGAAGCTGAAAACGTTTTGGTGAGCGAGAATATTATGATTCGGTTTGTGCGTTGCTCATATTGTTTCATCGCAGTTTGTAAAATTACTCGGAGCAAACATACATATAGAAAATTATGTTATTTATCTGTTTCTTTTTCGTTCAACAATATTTTGCTTTCTAGTAACATTTATTATTATTATTATTATTGGCCGTTCATAATTTCAATGTAAACCGTATGTAATAGCCAATGTATTGCCTGTAAAGACGAGGTAACTCTCAGTATATGAACGGTAATTTTAACGGTAGATCATGGAAAATTGTGTTTCCTGTTGTTTTTCGCTCTCAATGCAATGAGAACATATGAGAGAAGTATTACACATTTTGTGCAATGATTTTAACGGAACATTACAGTAATATTTATTGCTTTGTGACTCCTAACCTGATGGACTTACTGCAGGCATTTAATTGCGTTGGTAGTTGACGTTGATAGCATGAGACAGGAGTGTTGATATTCGATCTTCTTTGCAGTTCTAATCATTATCGCAATTGAAAACGAATATATTCGCAACCGTGCGAGTATACCAGAGAGGCTTTGCATTGCAGTGGCCGAGGATCTGGGTGAGCGGGGCCAGGCTGAAGTGGGGGGGGGTGTCACTGCTCGTGATGGATTGTGCGCGGACTCACCGCTCACGTAACACTATAATTAGCGATCGCGCGCGCGAGACTCTTTTATGGCCGCATCACGAAGCGGAGCGGAGCGGAGCGCGCTGCCACCTGGACGCTGGGAATGGGAATGATTCCATCTGGGGGCGGTCGACTTGAATTAGGGAATTCATTGATCTCGCCGCTCACTCCGAACTTACAGCGGGCCCACGTTGATACAACGTAAGTTGTCCCTGGCTTGCGGTCTTGTAAAGGAGAATACGCATATCAGGGCAGCAGTGATGCTCATTGCAGAAATGAAGAAAGGCGTGTCGAATAGCTCCTTTCAATAACGAACACAATGATTATTTACCACGAGCGGTATTTAATTAGGCAAAAAAAAGAACAAGTGAAATTATCTTCAGAAAAATTTCAGATTGCGCTAAATATATATTTTATTAATGAAACTCGTGTTTACAGTTCAAATCACATATAAACGATGTATAGAAACTAATGACTGAGCAGCAGGACTGAGCAGTGGTCAGAATAATCGGATAGAAAAGGCGTTAATATTTTTATATATGTCAATCTAAATGGTATATACCAGATGTAAAACGCTAATGTTACTAATTGCATGAGTGAAGCAGTCAATATAATAATTCAAAATTCAATAATTGTATTCCATAACAATTAATTCAATTCAAACCGAAAAGTTTGCCAGAATCATACTTGAAAGATAAATATCTAGATTTGACAATTGCCTAATTAAAGGTGATCGATCAGCATTCTCACGTGCCATCATTTTAGCATTCGACATCTAGATAGGTCTAATGGCCGATTAAAAAAAAGTGATATAAAACTGAGAGAAATTACCTACCCGGCAATATCACAGTTATGAGGTTTTGTGTCTGTAATTTGTTATAATTTTAAAAAGACGTAATCTATAACCTTAGTGTATTATACCGAATGCCCCACCAACTATGAGCATAACCACAATTTAAAACAATTCGCGATATGTAAATTCAGTTTTACCGAAGATATATTGTTTCTATTATTTTTAGTTTTAGAGAAATTTAATAATCTGAGTTTTTAATTGTCTCCCGAGGCTCTCCCATAAATTAATTATAAAAATATATATTACTGAATCATTTATAGATTATTTAATAAAAATACAAGAATATTTGCACATGGCAGTTATTTATAATATATACTAAAAACTGTATGCAATTCAGAGTGATTGAAATATCATTTTTAAATAAATAATCTAAAAGGAAGTATAAATTACATTTTTCCAAGTAACAATTGATAGATCATGAAAGGAGAATATAATGATGTGTGATTTGTTAGTGTTTCAATAGTAATTTAACTATAAAATTGTACTTTTTAAATTTGATTTTAAATTAAATGGACAAAATTTCTTTTATTGTGGCCCTTGCAACTGTGGCCTCTGGGGAAGGTGACCTTCGGAGGGCTGGGACTGTTACGGGGAGAGGGGAGACTGAAAGGGATGGCAGTAAGGGATAGAGGCGTAACTGCAGCAATTCATAGTCTAAACTATGATCCTAGGAACAAGTAGCAATATTAAGGATGAGAAGTATGAGAACGAGACATTTTTCCTCTGATTCATCAGATTTGATATTTTCTTCCGCGGATTAATATTCCAAAGGACAGATTATAATAACAGTAACTAACCGCTCACTAAATAATAGCAGTAACTAATTCCACTCGTGAAAGTAAAACCAATAGTGGTAAAATATTCGTATAAAATGCCCAAATCAGGGCGGTGTTTCTCAACAAAATTATCGCATTTTCTATCCGCTATATTTTTCTTATCGCTCCTCCCTACTGGCCAATAATAAACTGCGACTCATCTATCTTAGGAGACGGTATGAATCGATCGCTATGATGATGCACAATGAACCGAGTATGTACTATAGCATAACCTCTTTAATTTTAACATACTCGTTCAGTTACTTTCAGTATTTGGCGCATTTTAGAATGATGTTGGACGTAATTTTATTTCTGAAACAGTCCTATTAAAAAAATACTCGTGCTTCGGAAATTCTCAGATAAATCCCCTTCTTGCTTCGCGAGTCAGGAATTTACCGACAATTTACCCAAGAAGAGATTTTAAATTTGGGGAAAAATGGTGAAATTTGGAACCTGTTTTTTTTTTTTTCCTGGGTTTAATTTTTTCGAAAGAGATTGGAGTCCACTTAGAGCGGAAAAACAACTATAATACTTTTTTTTAATTAAAAAGCTTTAAAAATTTTACCCTGCATGCTCACTTTTTTTTCCAGTCGCAGTTGTTTTTTTCGATAACAATTTAATAACAGTACTTTAATTAGAGACCGGCCCGAATAATTTTTATTTGAATTCTTGACGTTGGAGAAATAAATATGGGTATATTTTTATTCTATTTGTGATGAGATTAAAATACTTTAATATTAAAAGCAAATTCCTTGTTAGAATTATCAAGAATAATACTGGGACATAATAAAAAAACATACCTGCACTGAGAAACGTTCATTGATCGCCGTATCTATGGATCTAAGGAAGTTATCGCAAAGTTGAAGCTGGAAACGTTTTGGTGAGCGAGAATAATTATGATCTCGGTTTGTGCGTTGCTCATCTTCTTCATCCAGTCTTGTAAAGATTACTCGGAGAAACATAACATAATAGAAAATTATGTTAACTATCTGTTTCTTCTTTCATTAAACAATATTCTTGGCTTTCTAGTAACATTTATTATTATTATTATTGGCCGTTCATAATTTAATAATAAACCGTATGTAATAGCCAATGTAATTGCCTGTAAAGATGAGGTAATCTGCAGTATATTGAAGGGGCGGTAATTTTAAACGGTAGATCATTGGATAAACTTTGTTCCTGTTGTTTTTCTCTCTCAATGCAATAAGACATCATGAGAGTAATATTACAATTTTGTGGGCAATGATTTTAACGAACATTACAGTAATATTTATTGCTTTGTGCTCCTAACCTGATGGAACTTATGCAGCATTTAAATTGGTTGGTAGTTGACGTTGATAGCATGAGAACAGGAGTGTTATATTCGATCTTCTTTGCAGTTTCTAATCATTATGCAATTGGGGAAAACGATATATTCGCAACCGTGCGAGTCATACAGAGAGGCTTTTGCATTGCAGTGGCCGAGGATTGGGTGAGGGGGCAGGCCTGAATTGGGGGGGGGGGAGGGGGTGTACTCTCGTGATGGATTGTGCGGAATCACTCGCTCAGTAAACTTAAATCTACGCGATCGCGCGCGCGAGATCTTTTATGCGCCGCATCCAACGAGCGGACGGAGGGAGCGGGCTGCACCTGGACGCTGGGAATGGGAATGATTTCCATCTGGGGGGGTCGACTTGAATTAAGGGAATTCATTGATTCGCCGCTCACTCGATTTACAGGGGCCACGTTGATACACCGGAAGTTGTCCCGGCTTGGGTCTTGTAAAGGAGGAATACGATATCAGGCGCAGCAGTGATGCTCATTGCAGAATGAAGAAAGGCGCTGTCGAATAGCTCCTTTCAATAAACGAACACAATGATATTACCACGAGCGGGTACTTTAATTAGGCAAAAAAAAAAAGAACAAGTGAAATTATCTTCAGAAAAATTTCAGATTGCGCTAAATTAATATTTTTTAATGAACTCGTGTTTACAGTTCAAATCAAATATAAAGATGTATAGAAACTAATGATGACAGCAGGGCTGAGCAGTGGTCAGAATAATCGGATAGAAAAGGCGTTAATATTTTATAATTCAATTAAAGGTATACACAGATGTAAAACGCTAATGTTTACTAATTGCATAGAGTGAAGGCAGTCATATAATAAATTCAAAATTCATATTGTATTCATAACAATTATATTTCAATTCAACGCGAATAAGTTTGCAGAATCATACTTGAAAGATATAATATCTATGATTCTGCAATTTGCTAATTAAAGGCGAAATCGATCAGCATTCTACTGCCAATCTTTTAAGCATTCGATCATTCTAGAATAGTTCTAGATTGGCCGATTACAAAAAAAGTGATATAACTGAGAGAATTCACTACCCGGCAATATCACAGTTAAGAGGTTTGTGTCTATAATTTGTTATACATTTTTAAAAAACGTAATCTATCAACCTTAGTGTATTATTACGAATCGCACCACCCAACTAATGAGCATAACAAATTTAAAACAATTCGCGATTATGTAAAATTCAGTTTTCAACGGGAAGAAAATACTAAAGAAAGTAATATACTGTGACGTCATGGATACACTCAGGACCACAGACCAGAGCTTTCGTATACTAAATATACTGTATTAACAAAGAAAACAAAACAAATTATACAACTAATTAATCTTCTTAAACCTAAGCTCTGATAGACCTACTATCTGATCGCGGGAGCGATACAAAACCGATTGAAGAATTGGTTTTGGATTGTGGCCTTCGCCAATTCTACTTTTTGAAGCGCGCACAAAGCCTAGCTTCGTGACCGGATGTCACGTCTGGGACACAAAGTCCGTTTGGCGCAACAACGCTGGTTTTTGCCTCGATCGCAGAGCGATCTTATCCGATTGAGAATCGGCGTGAATTCGTGGCAACTCAAACCACTTTCAACTCGGACCACGCAGCACAGCATCGCCCCGTGACGAGTCACAAGGACATAAAGTCGCAGGCTTCGTCAACTAATTGACTCCCACCTCGCGAGCTGGCTCGCATATGACCGTCTTGGCGAAAGTTTTGTGCACTATCGCACGAGGTTCTCCCACCGTCTCCAGAACCTACCTACTGGCTCCCGTACACTCTGTAGATAGGCGAGGCCACGTGAACTCCTAGTCACGCCACCATCGCTTGTTATAAAAGGAAAAGCTTCTATAAGCCGGAAGACACCCAAACTTGTGTCTTCCCGTCTCCGTGTTTCCTCTTCCTTTACGGAAAAACCCTACTTCCTGTGGCGAGACTAATCGCAACCAAGCGTCCCCAAATAGATGCCATGAGGCTATCGCTGGTATACGTTACATACAGAAGATATATTGTCTTCTATTATTTTTAGTTTTTAGAGAAATTTAATAATCTGAGTTTTTAATTGTCCTCCCGAGGCTCTTCCATAATTAATTAATAAAAATATATATTACTGAATCATTTAATAGATTATTTAATAAAAATACAAGAAATTTGCAATGGAGTTATTTATAAATATATAACTAAAAACTGTATGCAATTAGAGTGATTTGAAATATAATTAAATAAATATCTAAAAGGAGTATAATTACATTTTCCAAGTAACAATTGATAGATTCATCGAATAGGAGAATAATAATATGTGGATTTGTTAGTGTTTCATAGTAATTTAACTATAAATTCGTACTTTTAAATTTGATTTAAATAAATGGACAGAATTTCTTTTATTGTGGCCCTTGCAACTGTGGCCCTCTGGGGAAGGTGACCTTCGAGTGCTGGGACTGTTACGGGAGAGGGAGACTGAAAGGGATGGCAGTAGGGATGAGGTGTATACGCGCAATTATAGTCTAACTATGATCTAAGGAAAAGTAGCAATATTAAGGATGAGAAGTATGAGAACGAGACTTTTTCTTGATTTATAGATTTGATTATTTTCTTCCGCGGATTAATATTCTAAAGGACAGATTAATAATACAGTAAACTAACGCTCATAATAATAGCAGTAAACTAATTCAACTCGTGAAAGTAAAACCAATTGAGTGGTAAAAATATTCGTATAAAATGCCCAAATCAGGGCGGTGTTTCTCAACAAAATTATCGCATTTTTATCCGCTATATTTTTCTTATGTCTCCCTACTGACCAATAATAAATTGCGACTCATCTATCTAGGAGACGGGTATGAATCGATCGCTATGATGATGCACATGAACGAGTAATGTAACTATAGCATAACTTTTAATTTTAACATACTTCGTTCAGTATTTTCAGTATTTGGCGCATTTTAGAATGATGTTGGACGTAATTTATTTTGGAAACAGTCTATTAAATAAATACGTGCTTCGGAAATTTCAGATAAATCCCTTCTTTGCTTATCGGCGAGTCAGGAATTTAGACAATCTAAAGTACTCGTGATATTACTTAATAATATAATAATAATAATAATAATAATAATAATAATAATAATAATAATATGGGAATCCACGGATTTATTTAATAATTAACATTTTTAGTTAATATTTTAAATATTTCATTTTGCAATTTTGGTATTAACGATTTGCAGAATATTAATTACAATTTTAATAACATGAGAAGGAGTAAGGTCCTTGACGTACTCCTCATATTAACATTTTTTCAGATTATACACACACTAAAACATATTTGATAACTGAAGTAATTAACATACTAAACATATGATAGAGAGCATATAATAATCGAAGAAAAAATATAAACAAT
>BOPP01000219.1:752629-834687 GCA_017312745.1 Gryllus bimaculatus
TTATAGTCGATATGTCAGGTCTAAAGTATGATATCGTTTAAGTCGTCTGGTGGTGTCACTATTGTCTATTATTATAACTAAATAAATTCGTTGGATTCCCTAATAGTGTGACTTTAAGGAGCGACGTTTCGTTGTTTCGCGTCAACCACGCCCCCACTCCCAGCGCGCCGAGTGAAGCTCGTCGAGGAGGCGAGGCGTGGTGCCTGGCCGGTTCCTTATCTTCCGTCACACTCTGCTTTCCGTTTCTCATTCAATAGGTTGTAAACAGCCTCGATGGTATCTTCTTTCAATCATCGTCGCTATTTTCAATATCACGCTCATCTATCATGGCTATTTCGCAGCCCATCAAACGTCCAGGCCAACGGAATTTTCTTGATAAACGTCTTACTTAAACGAAGGTTATGATCTCTCCCACGCAGGCATGTCAAGACACTTACCTACATGCTCAAGGTTGCGTGCGGCAGGTAGATGTAGCAACACGGGAGTAGAATTAGCTAAGGCGTCTCAGTTTATTCGTGCTCCTTCGTAACAAGGACATGTGTGGCATAAGTTGTTCAGCTCTACAAGCATATTCCCTCCAGGCATCACTCGACCGCTGCTATAAACAACAGCACAATATATCATCGAAATTGTCCAGGAGTACCCTCATGTTTGAAACATTGATAAGCTTGCTAATATTCTTTACCGACTGCGTGCATTTTTAAGAAGATGGATTAGCGCGAGATAATATTTAAATATTACACCCAGACATTTTTGATCACATGTTTTAATTGTCCTCAAGGGGATCCGGACTACACAAACCCCTTGTCACATTAAAACTTATTGCGGCCTAATTGTGCACCGAAGCTTTTAGAAATGCTTCTTAAAACAGAATATTGAGTAGGCCAGACCTGAAATTACAGTGTCAGTTTGTGTTCAAAATCTTTTCGCCAGGGTGTTTAATGCCAGGGTTGGCCTCCAGCAAAATTCCTCCGAAATAAAAATACGTGGGCTACTGTACGAGGTTCGCTCCGCACATTTTACGACCTCCATAATTCGTTTGGAAGATTATACGATGCGTCATAAACCTCCTGCTACCGGAACCAAGGTAAAAGATATTTACAAGCCTGATTATTTTTCCTATATCACGATGTGATTGCCAACTAGTTATTTTGTACCTTTGTCATGGTGATTAATTAACTACAAATCAATTTGTTACAGTTTATCAACACCTTCGTTAGAAAATACCCACCCAGGTCGAGGTGATGGCTGATGCGGAAACCGCTTCGAACCAATAATTGGGAGTTCGATTTTTGCATTGTGTCTACATAGCATGGAGAACATAAAATTGCCACAGCAAAGGTATTCAAAACTATGTGGTTTATCGGGGTGAAATTTGCGCTAAGTTATAATGAACAATGGGGAAAAATAACATTTCGTTTTTCGTTTGTAACGTATTTAATTTGAGAGAGATTAAAATAACTTTGATATTGTAAAGAGAAATGTACATTTTTACCACCAGTATTCTAAAGGTTTCAAGTAGGAAAAACAATGATACAGATAGTTAATTTTCGGAAAGAAAGTGTAAAAAGCATACGTTTATGTTTCCTCCGAAGCCATATATCCCTTGCCTTTCCACAATGGTTCCTTGGAAGGCGAAATGAACGTGTTCTTTTGCAGGTGTCATACCGCTTCATAGAATGAACGTGTTCTTTTGCAGGTGTCATACCGCTGGTTGGAAATCGAAATCAACTTAGTTTTTCCAATAAAATTATACTTATGTGTACTGCTTTCTTGCATTGGTTTCCTTTCTCTCTCCCAACATCATCTTTTACAGTGTTGACTTCAAGCATAACAAACTATTTTTGTTAATAAATCACGTAGAATACAATACAAATATACTCGAATACAATTTGAATTAATATTCCACAATGGAATGTAAATCAATTAAGATAATCAGAAATTACTCAAATACAAACTGTACTAGGACTCTTATTCATTCTAAGAAAATGCTTTTGGCTTATTACATTTTTACTGTCACACTCATAGATTCATCTTTTTTATAATTTATCTTTTATTTTTTAGTGACATAATTGTAAAGATAGTAAAAGTATTTACTGCCCTTGTAATCATACTAGTTATCTGTTTTAATTTTAATTTTATTTTTTGGATCGATTTACTAAATTCAGTTTGCATAAAACTCTTATTTGTATTGTTAAATTAAATCTAATTACTTATTAACCAAATCTTATCTAAACTACAATTGACGAGGGGACTCACCGAGCCCCACTGAAAATCATTAAAATAGGCAAAAGTGTTAAGAAAAGAATGGATAGGATATCTTTTTTTATTCTAGTTTGGTTTTCATTAAATTTTCCTATGTTAGTGGGTATATCTTGATTAATGAAGGTTGTGTGCAATGAGTTCTATGTTAAGTTCGTGGTGTAATTGTTTATTGGAAATGAACCAGGGGTCTTGGGTAATAGTTCTTAGGTATTTGTTTTGAATTATCTGAATTTTGTTGATATATTTAGCCGAGTTTGTCCAAATTGGACTAGCGTACACAGAAGAGGTCTTATGATGGCTTTATATAAGGTGATGCCATTATTTAGTGGAAGTTTACTGTCATTTATTAGTGGTTGTAACTGTATTATTTTGACTTTGGCTTGTTGGACTTTCGTATACGAGTATTTTCCAGTTGAGGGTGGTGTCCATATGAAGTTAAAATTGTTTTTCAGTTTATATGAAATACTGAATTGTTTTTCTGAAGTCTCCTCTATTTTGGAAATTAACTTTGGCCTTGTTATTGTTACAAGTTACGGTAAATTGCGCACTGATTTGGGTTTAAATTTCCTGACTTAGTTCAATAATGTTTGTAATATTATTAATATGGATGGGAGGGATTCTAATATTTTCAAGTATAGCGGGGTCGATGGGGTTTGCAACATCGTCATCAGGAAGGTCAGCTAGACTGCTGAATCTATTCTTAATAGGAACACGGATTGATTTAGATTGATTTGGGTTTTGGATAGAACCCTATTTGCACATTTGCCACTGTTCACTTGGATTGGAACGAAGTTTGCATTAATAATATCACTGCACCTTGAAGAGGTTGCGCCTTAGGCTGGCACATAATTACTGACCTGATTTGGTTGATTATTATTGTGCATATGTGGCTGCATACTTGTAGTCTGCATTAGATGCACTGGCGGTGCTGTTTGATGAAACATCTGCGCGTGTTGTGACAAAGTATAAAGATACGCTGGTGCGTATGGAGCTGGAATATCACGGCCGTCGCCTTCCGCGGCCTCCATGTGGCCGCCGGTTGGATAAACCAGGGCTAACTCATCAGCTATGCACTGGCTCAGGCCAGCGTTGTTGAATGATGATGTAGAGTTTATCACTTATTAAAACACTGCACTTTAGATTGAAGTTGCGCACTGTGTACACTTCAACTTTACGCTTCTGCACCTTACGCCACGAAATGTAAACTGCTGAGAGTAGCGCTGCGCTCAGAGGTCCGCTCAGCTGGACTGCTCGGAACGGAATGCCACACTTGGTATCCCGTTAAAATGACAAAAGGGCGGGGTTTTACACCTCATCAGTATCAATACGTATAATTGTCATGATAATTCCACATCAGTAATTAGATTAGGAAGTTAAATACATTTAATTCTTCATAATTGTTACCTGCGGAGTGTCGGCTACCTCCACTTCACAGTCACTTAGCGTACGCTCAGCCGTGTTTCTGTTGATCGCCAAAGCGCACGGGGAAGAAGAGAAATAAAATTTGTGAGCACAAGGAAGGTTAGACAAGGCATCTCAGAAAATGTGGAACGTTTTGTCTTAACTTTCCTTCCCAATATTAAGAAAACATATTAATTGTATTTATATTTTCGAAAACGTTATAATAATGGTAGAAAAATATATACTTTCATTTCAAAAATCAAAATTTTGCCAATATATACAAAATTAAAAGTTACAAATAAAATTGGATGTTAGAATGAAGTTTTCTGATATATTTTAAGGCAACAATGTCTTATTATTTGGAAAATTTGTTATTCTTCTATTTCACAACGTTCAACGTCCTGCAATTCAACTATTTTCACAACCTGTGACTGCAACATCATCAATTGGAGGGAATCAATTCTCGTTTCTTAAATGAATCATAGATGAAAATTACTTTCACGTACTGTAAAAATCTTGAGATAATAAAAACTTATAAACATTCAAAAAATAAGGCCAAATTTCTGATCGAAGGCCTTTCACACCTGAAACTAATGCTGATCAACTACACCGGAAATATTGCATTTATTATCATCTTCTTCCATTTAAAATGGTTTTGGATAATATAATGAACATATAATGAACATTGTGAACACAACAAATCTCTCGGTGGATTTATCAGAACACTAATTGTATTCCTGATTATCTACGATAAAACCAAAAAGGAAATTGATTAGTATTTACTATAATTTACTAGCATTTATGAAATGATTCCAATTTCGAATTACTCCGTGCCCAGACGTGTGAATTACTATAAATGTTGATGAAAAGGATCTTTTCAACACAACAAAAGTTCAAAGGAGGAAAATATTATCAAATAGAAAGAATAAAGGGACTCGTGGGTGACAACGATGTCAATCATGACTTTGATGAGAAATAATTAAGAACAGCAGCAATTGTGGTGATCATAAGGATATTAAAATACTGTCAGTAAGGATATTAAACACTACTCGTCAGTAATCAGCCGAGAAAATGAGACTCCTCATATAGTTCTGTTCAGGAAGGGAAAAGAAATCAGTGGAAACCAAATGTTTTACGTTCATGTGAAGAAGAAAAAAATCAAATGGCGTGCTGATAGAAATGTTTCATTATTTACAGAGCTTTAGCCCTGGGTAACAACGAAACCTTTAACACTACATACAAATAGAACAGTATAGTGCAATCACTAAAATTAATACCCTCATGTTCACGTGATAAGAATCACATTGATATTGCGGGACCACATCGGAACTCTCCAACTGTAGTTTACGAGTCTGGTGTGATAGAACTGAAGTAGTGCAGCGTGATGATGTTGAGCATCACAGCAACAGTGACTCCAAACTCAACGATACATATTCGCTTCCTCGCCGCAATGCGGCATGGTTAGCTATCAATGTGGGGGTTGCGATGGTGCCTACATGGCGCATATCGGCAAATGGATGCGTTGGGGATGGAGATGGGGCCTAAAAGAGGGCTGGCAACAAGGGTACGCCGACGCGGTCTAAACCCTCACATCTGTAGAGACTGCCGAAACAACGATTCTTCGATCCAGCGGGCGAGTGTTCGGTCCAACGTGATGCGACGATGCAGCAATGCGTTGGTGTGGCAATATTGCGGCATGACGTGGTGCAACGGTACAGAGTTGCAGCAGCGTGTACTTTGTGAGTGAGTGAGTGATTATTGATTCCGAGCACGATCACAAATTAGGTTATTGGTTCAATAAGTGTAGTGCACGTCTGGGCAGTGGCGATGTTCCTATCCGTTTGAAACGTGAGAATCGACGCCACCCTCTTCGTCAACTTGCGGTTTTTCCTCCCCTCACAGAGGGATGTCTTTCCAATCGGGACAAGCCCCGAGCTCCGTCTGATCTCGCGTGTGATCATGAAGTGCATGCGAGTGTGAGCGTGTGTGGATAAGGGGAGAGAAGGGGGTGGGGGTAAGGAAGGTAGCATCTCGTGTGAGCCGCCCACTGCTCTCGCATTTACCACGTTTGGATGGGAGAAACCACGGAAAACTACCGATCAGAGCAGTCGTCCGCCAGCTCTCTCCTGCAGACAATCTCTGAATTCAAACTAAGATATGTTTCTGATGTCGGAGATCCGACCCTGTCAGACGGTCGCGAAGTTCTAGTCTTCCGGGTCACGGCGGTGGCAAGATTTTCGAAACTAGCTTGGTCTATTTTTGAAACTAGCTAACTAGTTAGCTAGCTAGGTCGAATTCAGCCTCCGCGTGGAGGCGACTTCTAGTGACCGGCTGTTCCGATCGGTACTTCCCCGTAGTTTCTCCTATCAATACCAAGCAAATGCCGATGCAGTGCTCCAACAAACAGGCCACGGATCGCGCGCGATCCTTGCTTCCTCTGCCTTGTCCTATCCCATACCTTACACACACGTACATTCACATGCATTACACTACCACACATGTGAGACGCTTAGAGCTTGCGTTGGGATGCACTCAGATGGAGGAACAAAACGTCGCAAGGTGTAGGTCGGCGTCGGATGATGTCATCCAGCGGGAGAAAAAGTGCTAACTCGTGTAAACCATGCGGCTGGTCATTGCACAGCGTCGGTGGCGGCCGGCGGTGGCGGGGAGAAGGTGGGGATGGCGGTGTTCGAGGCGGGGCGGAGTCTCGTATGCCGCAGGGCACGTGGCGTTGCAACTGCATACTGTCCGCAAAGAGAAATGGCCAGGGATAACCGGCGCGGCGGTGGGTGGGGGTTGGGGGGTGCGGGAAGGGGGCGGCGAAGGGAAGGAGGAAGGAGGAGGAAAGACTTGTGTTCCGGCCAGCCGCTGAATGACGACAGGCTGGAAGGGCGTTACTCTTAATCCGCCTCCTTTGATATAATGGCGGGTGGCCTGAGATTGCTTCTCTTCCGCTTCCCCATGTCATTCTGAGGCACCACTTATGTATATTTTTTGCTTCCTGATTATAAGTTCAATCCAGATGTTTATAATGTACCCTTAAATATTTGTATCCGTTCCTAGGTTGGCTCATGAACAGTGGTCTAGCTTTCTGCGAGGTTGTCTCGGATTCAATTCCCGATTCCCGAGACAAAAATGTACTTGTAGCTTTCTAATGCAAATTGTTCTAGTTTCTATAGCTGTGTGATGGAACATAAATCTCAGGCAGGCCAGGTAAACGAGATACGGTGATGAGAATTTGTCATGCTCGCCACACGTCTCCCTTTCCCTCATGCGTGAATAGTGAATAAGTAAAAAATAATAAATAAAAAATAAACCCGGGGACATTGCTGGCTGACAAAAGTCGGATTGATCCGACCCTAAAATGTACACACGAATTCAAATATTTTTTTTTCTAATAATGTATGTATTTGGCATTTTTGTTCGATTGTCCGACTTGTGGAGGCTAAGTCCAATGTCTGCATCTAGTTTAATTCCCACGCTTGGGAGTAAGTTGGACATGTAGCAGATTTGATGCATTCCTTTCGACGTACCTAGCTTACTCGGCCTGCCTGAGATTTTTATTCAATCACACAGGTATAGAAACTGAAACGATTTGTATTGGAAAGCTACAACTTCGCTTCTGTCTCAGCCAGGAATCAAACCCGGGCTCACACGCAGGGAAGCTAGTACGCTGCCCACGCCATCTTAGAGCCCTAGAGCCCTTTCTTTAATAATGCTTAGTTATATTTTCGACATAAGTATATGGAGTAAAGAGATCATCAGGAAATATAATCATAAGGCGGAGGATTTCAATGAAACGTCTTTTTTTATTTTTATTTTAGAACAATGCCTTTAAGTTTAGAAATTAGTTTTATTTTAAGAGAAAAGGAAATGATCCATTTTTATGTAATTAGTTCTTCATTTTTCGTCAATTTTGACAAATGAGTAATTTTTTTTAACTTTTTACATATTTATAATGCATTTTTCGCTGACTTTGTCGATTTTAACATCATTTTAATGGTACTTGCTTCAAAACAATATTTACGAAATGCAACAAGTGTTCACCACAAAATTCCTGAGTAGCCTTTTCAATTTCTTCGCTTGTATATTGCAATGTTAGCCGTTGTGGGGACTATGAAATGTAAAGTTACTGTGACGCTTATCGGCGCTGTTGGCAGTTCGGCCGAATTCGCCATTAATAAAGACAGAGATTTTCATTTAAAGAACAATCAAAACCAAAAGTTTGCGAGCTGAGTGCACTTGAACACAAGGAAAAAGCCTCGATTACATCAGTAACATGCCCAACAGCTTGTGTTGTTCATCTGAAGTGGTTTTGATCTCATTTTTAACGTTATATGTTTGTTTTTAAGGCATTTTAAAAGCATTTTAAGAGCATTTCATAGATACTTTTTGGCAATGTTTTAGGTCATCAAAATCCGCGCTTTAATAATCATCATTAAACAATTTAAGTTTTGAAGAAATTGAAGGTCATTCTGACTCAGTAGTGTTCTGAAATTTCATATGTACGATTGTACAATAATTTTGTTCAAATTTAAGGATAATTATATTATAGAAAATATTGCATTTTATGAAATGGAAATATTATGCACCGTGAATAAACGACATCCAATTACGCTATTAAAGTTGTATAGTGTGAGCATTATACTAAACCAAATTAAGAATGGACATCACATGTTTCAAAGTAATAAATTGGGGTAGGTGGGGTCACAACGTTTGCATTTTCACGAAACCACACTAACCGCTAATTAAACCAGGACGTCAACCTCAAGAAGTCAATGCGCCTACTTGACATTACTGCGCTTCAGGTAGTAATTCCGCATGAAAACACGCAAACTTTGATGTCATCAATATTTCCTCAAGAGAAAGGAGGTGATTATTAATGTGACCATATAACATGAACTTTCTGGGTAGGATATTTATCAAAAAAGCAATGGTTTTACCTACCCTACTATCAACGTTCTTTCCTAATGCGCAACCTTCAGTTTAATACGCGCAAAGTACTGGCTGAATAGATGCATTCAAGAGTTTAAAAATTATACTTATAAACATTTTTCAAAACTCGGGATACGTGTAGCCAAGAAAATAATTTTGTAAAGTAGCCTAATAATCTAACATGGTCATCTGGATGCCTGAAAACATTCTAAAGAAGCTGATAATTCTTTTCATCTACATTATCAGTAGCTACGATCGCACTTACGACTGTAGCTGGCATTCATGCATTTGTTACACAATGGTAATGTTTTTAGATCAGCGATGTATAAATTAAGTGTATGGCTAGCTAACACGTTACTATATACTTTGGTACATTTTGTCGAATGAGAATTTTTTTTGTGTGTTCCCTTTAGAATTCATGTATTAGGTTTTAAAATATTGTATGTTTTGGTGAATATTTCTATTTTTTATAGGAAAAGAAAGAAATTATTAAGAAGTTCCAAGAAACTGTTTTGCAAAACCTTTCAACTATATTAGTGTTTACATAATAAATGTATTAGATGTTATACATATTTTCCTTTACATGGAACAATGCATTTGCTAATTGCGTGACAGGACGAATCGCGGGGCGAGAAATTCGGCTGACGTTAAGTCATACATTTCTTAGGTTCTCTGAGAAAACATATTTAACTAGTCGAAAACTGAGTCAAACAACGGTTAGAAAACCAAAGCTATTCTCGAGCTTTAAGATTAATGTTACTCGCACGTAGATATTTCTTGAACTAAAAACGAAACTAATCTCAGAGAGTAATGAAGAAAATGACTGGTAGTCATTATCCAAAACCGGTTTACGAGAGTAATCTGTCTTTCGCGTAGAAGCAGAAAGCTCGTCAGGAAATGGGAGGGGAAACTTAAAGAATGCCTCAATATCTAGAATTTACTTGTAAAAGCCAAGAAAGATTCCGCACGCAATATTTAATTTTTTCTGTGAGGTCGACTTCCTCTGAATTTGGATTCAAAGGGTTGAGCATTGAGCTTTAACAAGAGATAATTCAAAGTGCGTATTGATTTGTTTCCAATATGAATAGAAAGAAGTCAAACGAAGAAGCTTATGATACGAATATACAAAAATATACTCACTGGAATTGAATTACATTCAGAAAATTGATATACATTCAGAAAAGCAAGTGGTTGTAATTTCTTACGAACGACAGTAATTTCATTCTTATTCTAAAATAAGACCAAACAATACTCTAAGAATTTCCGAGTGAACGAGATCACATTAGATTAGATTAGATTTCTCGCCGCGCTAGGTAGAAAATCGAGTGGAAAATTCAATAACCCACCATCAGCCCAACATCCTCTCCAAGGCTTCCCTTATCGCCTTGTTCATCCTGCCTCCTCCGGAGAGGGAGTAGCAGCAGCGACGCCTGCGGCCCTTCCGAGAAGCTCCTCCGCCCGGACGTTGCCGCCCTCGCGCGGCGCTTCTGCAGAAGCCGACGGCGGCGCACCGGCGGAGCCCGACGCCCTCATGGAAGCGGCGCGGAGGTGGCGCAAAGATAGTTATTTGACGCCATTAAGCATTCACTGTCCTGCGTCAGTGGGATATTCTTTTCGTTATTACCCAGAACGCAATATGTCCTACTTTAACCAACTACTCCAAAGGAAAGTTATGAAAAGCGTTGAAGATATTGAGGAATTTAAACCATATTATTTTCTAAATATATTTCTGTGTATTTTATGTATGAAAACCATATAATTAATAAATAATTTTAATATACAATATATAAAGGTAATTATTGGCTATTGCATTTGAAAATATTAGTTCTATGAAGAAATGAAGAATGCGGACGTTATAATTAGCTGCAGTTGAGTTACACGTTAACTGCATTGAGCTATACGTTAAATAAATCGAAAATAATACATCAACATTCTTATAAAATGCATTGAAATGTATTCCTTCGGGCACTTAAACAATAATTATATTAGTAATAATACCCTGACTGTAAAACGTTTACAATCTTTACAATCACGCTCGATTCCACAAGTGAAGCCTTAGAGACCACACACATTTTATTTTTGTTGTCTCAACAAATGTGAGACTTTTTCTGTCAATTATAACACTATAATGATATTTATTAACAAAGATAATATACATTTTTCCCATCAAATTCGAATTAATGAGTACCTCTTCTCCTACTTACTCGTTTATAGAGATCGTCGGGAGTTGATCAGAGGACGGAATGGCGATTGGGTGGTGGCAAAGCGAGGAAAAAGGAATTGCTGAAAAAGTTGAAAAAGGCAAGAGCGGTCCCAAGGGCGTGGGGGTCCCAAGGGCGTGGGGGTCCCAAGGGCGTGGGGTCCAAGGGGTGGGGTCCAAGGCGTGGGGGTCCAAGGGGCGTGGGGGGTCCAAGGGTGGGGGTCAAGGGCGCGGGGGTCCTAGGGCGTGGGGGTCCCAAGGCGTGGGTCAAGGGCGTCGGTCGAAGGTGGCGCGGCGGGCACGGCCCGCGCGAGGCGGCGATTCAGCGCGCGCAGCGGTAGTGGCGGGAATGCGCAGCAGAAATCATCGTCATGCGGCGCCCGCAGCAGCAAATCAGGTTCGCTACGCGCGCGGCGGGGTCGGTTAGGGCGTCGCGGGAGAGCCGGTGGGCGAGGGCGCGGGCGAGACGTGAGCAATGGGCAGTTAAATTGGCGGGCGCGGCGCCTATCGCGCCGCGGGGACGCAAAGACTGCTAAGCTACCCGCCATTGCTCTTGCGTTCACTGCGCCGCTCTCACGGCCGACGCTGGGAACTGGTGGTCCGCACGACATTCGTAGGGCTCAGAGATCGGAAGACCTTGCGGTGGGGATATCGACTTTAGCTACGTAGCTGGGACCGACTGAGATTAGCTCAGAGCCAGCATTGCCACAGATACTCGGAATGTTCAAGGGTTCGAGTTCAGACGGGGACGACAGTGACGGACATTCGCTAAATAACTAGGTCGAATGCAGCCGTTGTCGATTAGAACTCGACCGGCCGGCTGCTCTGATAATAGTTGTCAGTAATTTCTATGATCAATTCCAGGTCAATTGCGGAGAAGTAGTCTAACAAACCGAGCACGTATCGCGCTCTGTCTGTATCCATCTGCGCTACAAGTTTTCTTGTCCTATGTGTTCCTTACTTGTATATTCTTACACTCACATAATCTACACTACCACGTACGTCGGGAGACATGTCACAAGCTTGTGCCATTTCAAGCGTTTACCCGCTGGGGAAAATACCTGGAAGGAAAAACCCAAAATACGATCTGCAGATTGGCGTTGGATCTTACAATCGAACGGAGGGGGGGGAGACACTGGTGCCTTCCGATGCACTACACATATGAAACTGACGTCCTAAATAGAAGATACGCTCAGAATCGAAATTCACTTACCACACTATACCATTTCCCCGCGGACAGCGCAGAAAAGAGGGTTATATTTACCATCGCGATTTTTGTGAATTTTTTCTTATCCTCTTAAATTTTTTACCAATCATCATATTTTAACAAACGCTGTATTTACAGCGTAATCATGATATAGCTTTACTTTAAAATCATTAGGGGAGAAAATAACATGATAACATACGAGACTGCAACGCCAATTCACTTAATTTTTATTTAGGCCATCATAAAATTCGGTAATAATTAATTGAATGATAATTTTGACTAAGAACGTTTATTGGAGCATACATGAGCTTGGAGGAATCCATCTTGTATTGAAAAGGAAGATCGCTTGCACTAAAGCATAGCTTTCTGCAAAACATGGCAATGGAGAATTTAATTCATCTCGTTCATGTGTTTCTCATCATCATTCATGTGTTCTGTATTAAATTAGTAGCACTACAACAGCACATACGTCTTCGCATTATTTATAGCTTTTCGAAAATTCAAAGTACAACGAAAATGAGACCCGCGCCATTCTTTTAAGCGCCCCTTCTTCTATCCGTGAAAAACGAAATTTAAAAGAGGATTTTGATTACTACAAACTACTACTAGTTTAAAAAAAGGTAAATCACTTTTTTAAAGAGCTGAGTTTTTTACAACACTGTCTAAGGTAAACTTCTATCTTCAATTTTTTAGTTTTAAAAAATTAACCTTTTTGCAATTTTTGAAAAAATAGGGTTTGCCGAAAATAGGACGAGTACCATATTTTTACCGTCTCTTGGAACATACTGTACAAGGAGAATTTAAAAAAATTGGAGCTGTTTTCGAAAAAAAATATTTAAAAATGTAATTTCTATATGTTCGCAAAAAAAAAAAAAAAAAAAAAAACAAACACGAAAGTTACTTCCATAGTTTTGAAAAATCGAACATGATTTAATTTTAAGATATGTTATTTTTAAGAAAAAATCTTTAATTTGATGGAAGACGTCCTCCAAAAATTGCACTTTCAAAATTTTCCAAAAATTAGGAATTGAAGCGAACAGAACCTTCACCATTTTCTTAAGCGTCTTTTGTGAAATCCGAGGACAAAGTTTCATAAAAAAAACTAGGTGCAATATTTGGGCAAATTTCGATTTTTTTAATGCTTGATATACCCAAATTTAGTAGACATTTCTACCCATTAAGTAGAAACTGCGAAAATCTCGAGTTTATTGAAATCGATCGGGGAATATCAATATTGAAGAAAATCAGATAAACGGTTTAGGCGTTAGCGTTGATCACAGAGGGACAGACGGGCGGACGAACGGACGGAGACAAATGTGTTGCGTCAATCGATTTTTCGGTGTGAAGGGTTCATCGTTTTCCGGTGCACGATTAGAATACTTTACCTTCTTACGAACTAAGTGCGAGAACGTAAAAAGAAGTTCAATTCAAAGAACGACATCTAGCGGAGTCGTATGTTCCTGCTCTTTTTGCTAGCATTTGGTAGCAAGTTTGTGATAGAGATTGCACTGGCATGCTATTAGATTGAAGCTTTTGAAGCTTCTAAATGCTACTGTTAAATTCTACTACTGCTAAATGCTACTAAATTCACTATCTTGTCAGAAAAAGAAATCGCAGCGGAGAGAGCATTGAATTAAGCAGTTGCGTGTGAAGACATTACAAGAAATTAGAATACAGTCTATAAAATAAAACTAAAAATTAATCATTTTCACTTTACCGTGAAGCCTATTTCTTAAAATATACTTTTATACAACCAGTATTTCTTCATGTTATTTCGTTTAGAATAATGAAAGCAATAGAAATTCCCATGCAGGAGTTGTTTTCACTGGAAAGGAGGGCATGAGAAGACCACGATGCACGTGCGCTGTGCGAATTGCACGGGCGACCTTCAATTTAGCGCATACGATTCAACTCCTTGGCGGTCTCAATAGGCACATCGTGAGAACGTAGCACGTTGGATTTCCAATTAGAATTCTCCCTTCCCATTCACTCCCCCACCTTCTTTCTCCCTTACACGATTATGATCACTTGGCCTTTGGTAATGATTGTAATTTGTCTAAGATCTTCAGTCGTAGGTGACATTTGAACTGCGGCAATAAGCCTCCAGCCACGCCTTCTCCGTCCGTCTAGACGTCTATTACTACGCACCTTCTCACGGTTTCTCTGAACACGTCTGTGGATAGAATGCAATTAGAAGTGTTATTGTTAGTGAGTTTCTGCTGAATTTTAATACATGTGTATTTTAATTTTGAAGTCAGACGCAGAGGACATATCAACATCATTAGTTTTAGTTGAGAATGTGTGTTTGTTTTACAGTTGATCATTACGACCTTTCGGTAGTTTTTTTATGAAAATATCGACCAACTCGGACCACGCTACATGTTATTCTCCGAGGCATAGTCATATTTATTCTGACGAGATTAACATATCTTTATTCGCTATGCGGAACAGCCTTCTCGGTTGTATCCGTTGTTATAGACATGGTTGTTAGCCTTGAATTATGAAGGGATGTTAGGATGATAATGAGGGGTGAAAGAACAATAATAAATAAGTACATGCCTACTCAGGATTCGAACCTGCAGTCTCCCCAGCGCGGATGTCGCAACCGACGGGCCGGCTTCGGTAGTTCTATTTTTAGGTTTATTTTTTAATTTCAGGTAGCAGTTTTCTTTAATTTATGTAGAGATAAATGTCACTGAAGAACTTACATTATTTATTTACAAAGTAGTGTGTATAACAATTAGCTAAATTCGCGCGAATTAACACACTTGGCGAGATCTGACGTGGGGACAATTGAAACTAGGATCCACTGGTCTTCAACCATATGAGTATAAGGAAAAACATTTTAATAAAGAAACCGCTCATAAATTTTGATGAAATAAAATTTAAATATTTAAATCGTTTCATAGTATTTGTAAAATTCTGCGGTATGATTGTCTATTCTTGAATACTTTATACTGGAATATGGTTTCAAATTTGTATTAAAGACAATGAACTTCGTTATCATATTAACATGCTATTTTTATTTTTCTTAAGATCTTTAAATTAAAATTTCAAATCGAATTCGCAGGGATATCAGATAAATCAGTTCAGAATTTGGCACTAAAGCCATAGTCTGATTCCGATATATCACACATAGTTTAAATATTGATAATTAATGTTAAAATTAAAATATGTGTTCTTAACACAGTTGTAAAAAGACTTGCGTAATGAGATTCCCAAATTCACTGTTGCATTTAATGTAACTCTTGCGGATAAAAGCGAAGCAGAGAAAATGTGACTAGGCACATAATTGCCACTCAGGAATCGGTTTTGCAACAGAACGGTCGACTGGCTGCGCGCCCAGTTGTTCGTAATTATCATTCATATATACGCAGTTGTGTCGGTAACATCCTTGGTTTGGTTTTTTACGGGAACTAACCGATTGCCAGGAAGGCAAATTTCACTATAATGCCCCTCTAAATGCGTACTACATTCTCAGTTATATTACATATTTCTGAGGTTTCGCCCGCAAACCACTCTGGGGAGGTCTTTCGGCAAAACGGACGGTCTATACGGGAAGAAAAGTTGGCATCAGGCTACACTTGACGACACAAAGAACATGTAACGGTTGGCGTACAAGAGGCAACTGGTTTCTGTGAATAAACAACTTTCATAGAGTCCCCTTGTAAGCTTGGGTGAGACCGAAAAGTATGAACGCCATTTCCGCGGAACATTTACGAACACATCGTTTGGCCGCCGTCCAAGACGACTAATATGGGGATCCTCTTTGCCGTTTCAGGGGCATGCATATGAAGACGGAGGACAGGTATGTGAAAAGCTCTTCTACGTCACACACTGTAGATAAATATATACTGACCAACTACGCATTACGATGGAAATCGGAATTTATATGTTATAACACTTGATGAAACAGAGCAGAAATTTATTACGCGTGAGAAAAGATAAAAGTAAAACTAGTGGTGGAGCAGTATAGCACAGGTTTTCTAATACTGGTTTCCTATTTGCTTGAGCCTGGGCCAACTTCTGGCTTTTGCCACAGCCTCTTCCCAGTACCTGGGGTTTAAAGACAAACCTGGGCTGCTTGCATATTCTACTGCTTCTCTGGTGATGTCAGTGAAGAGCACCTTCAGAGCGCACAGCCTATCTCGGCCCTCTACCTTTACAAATTTGCCCATGATTTAACCTTTTCTCCATCTCGGTGCATTGTGTTGGGTGTAAGAATCCAGTTCCTCAATTACACACACATTTCACCCAAAGATGCCCATCAGGCTTTTAGAGTTTATAAGAATTGTATGGTTTAGTGTAATACAAGAGGGACTCGGAATGCTCTCCGTGTTTCATACAGCTTTACTGTTCACTTCCTTGAGCTCATCTGCCTCTAGCCCCTTCCTCACGAATCATAATAGAATCTTTATCTGAATGACTGACACCATTCATTTTCATAACAATGCAAACGTAATAAAAATCTATCAACATTGCGCTTAGTAATGAACAGATTTCTCACACAAAGAAAAAACCGCAGCAAATATTTGCATCATGTATTAATTAAAAGAATGGTTGGTTTCATTTATAAAATATTTATATTGATAAACAAAATATATTGTTTTCTTAATTTTTCGGTTCCCTAATAGAAATAAAATATGCCTCTATCAATATCATAGAAGAGTTAAGGGGCAGGAACTGATGTCACTGCAGTGTGATCTGACAGGGAGCGATTTTGGAGAAGCGACGGTGGCAAGATTTTCGACACGCAGCTAGGTCGAATTCAGTTACTGTCTAGAGAAGCTTTCTAGCGACCGGCTGCTCTGATCAGTAGTTTACCGTGGTTTCTCCGATCAAAGCCAGGCGGATACCGGGGCAGTGCCCTACCAAACGGGCCACGGACCGCGCGCGAACTTTCCTTCCTCTTACTTGTCCTTGATTTCTTACGTGTGTTTGCTTACGTATGCCCACACGTACACGCTCCACACTACCGAGGCCAGTTTAGGAGCCTACAGCGCGAGGATGGTGCCCCGCTGGTAGGGAGATACCTGTTTGAGAAAAACGCTGCTAGCCAACAGTATGCGGCGCTCAGTATCCAGCGGGGGGGGGGGGTTACAGCCACGGCACGAGTATAAATGCACTATACTTATGGGACTAATTACCAAAGCCGTCGGCGTGCCCAGGATCACCAATCAATCTGAAAATGTTGGAGCTTTCTGAAAATACCCAACTTTTAGCTCATTTTCACAGCAAACTTGATGAAATCGTATGCAACACATGCAATACATTATAAAAACGCATGTAAATATTAATGACGGGGGAGACATTTAAAAAAATGAAAGGAAACATGCAAAAGATTTGAAGAAATAATTTGAAACTGAAGTAGAGAAAAATCTTAAATTTAATGTTGCCCTTATTTCACTCACAATCGCGCAAAAACTAATAAATACGATCATGATTTTAACTGCGGAATCAATTGTGGAGAACTAATTTTGTTTGAACAATTAAAATTTATCTTCAATAATGAAATTGTTGAAAATTTTTAAAACTTTCATTTTTCTGAAAAAATAAAAATTTGCAACTATTAAACACATTCAGATTGAACAGTGTAAATTGGACACATGACCCTTTTATAAGTGATTTCCCTAAATTCTAACAAGAAATTTAAAGACAAAGTTTGGAACCATTTTTGAGAAAATTTTGAAAATGCCCCAATAGCTTTATGTGGAGAGTCTCCAAAAATCAAAGAATTCGTTTCAAATCGGTAGTGTTTTGGGAGGGGAAATCGAGCAGGAATTTTTTTCTTTAAATACTACGAATAGTTCAGGTGCTAGTGTCGTATACAGACGAATGAATAGACGGACGAATGTCTGAACAACGTTAAAGACACAAATAATTGTTAATATGGGGGACCCCAAAATGTGCATTTCTGTTAAAATGTCGAAATCTATTTTCCGTAGCACTACAAAATTCTCTTGTACTAAGTATATACGTACGTATACGGAAAAGTAATGACTAGCCATAAGGCAGTGTGTCCGTCGTCACTTTTGCTCCTAACTATAGACATAAAGAAGCCATCTTGGGAAGATCGTTTGAGGACGGACATTTGAGGTGGTGAAGAAAAGAAAAATCAACTGGACAATATAATAATAACATTTATTGCATACGTCAACAGTCAACAATGAGAGGGGCGAGGGCTACTGGTCCACGCCGGCCAGCAGCGCGGAGCCGGGCGGCGCGGGCGGGGCGGGCTGCGGGGGCGCGATGACGACGGCGGCAGCGATGGCCGTGGTGGTGGGCACGGGGGCGGGGGCCGGGGGCCAGCGGCAGCGGGGCCCCGGCGCCCTCGGGCCCCTTGCGCCGGGCTGGGCGCCGCCGGGCCGCCCCCCGCGCACTTCTTGAAGTGCGTGCGCATGTTGCTGGACTGGCTGAAGCGCAGGCCGCACTTGGCGCACGAGTAGGGCTTGACGCCCGTGTGGTAGTTCATGTGCGTCTTGAGGTGGTGCTTCTTGGTGAAGGCCTTGGAGCAGACGGTGCACGCGTAGGGCTTGACGCCCGAGTGCAGGCGCAGGTGCAGCGTCATGTTGCTGCGGTCGGCGAACGCCTTGCCGCACACCTCGCACGAGAAGGGCTTCTCGCCCGTGTGCACGCGCAGGTGCTGCTTCAGCAGCATCTTGCGCGAGAAGCTCTTGGGGCAGTGCGGGCACGCGTGCGGCCGCTCGCCCGTGTGGATGCGCACGTGCATGTTGTACGCCACGCGCTGGTTGAAGCTCTTGCCGCAGTACTGGCAGCCGTACTCCTTTCGGTTGCGGTGGATCTTCATGTGCGAGCTGAGGTAGCCCCGGTCGTTGAAGTACTTGCCGCACTCCGGGCACGTGGCCGCGAACTCCTTGGTGCCCTCGTGCACCGAGCGGTGGTACTTGTAGTTGCGCAGCTGCGAGAACTGCTTGCCGCACTCGGCGCACTGGAAGGGCTTCTCGCCCGTGTGGGTGCGCGCGTGGACCTGCGCCAACACAAACACACGTCCGAACTTGAAGCACAGACTTAAATTTATGTTGTTGTCAGGCGTGGAGTCAACTGTATTGGCAATGAGTGATAATAAGATATTCTACTTTGTCAAATAGAGAAGTACTCTTCATAATATAGCGATATTCATACTAAACATGCATAAAATATGAAAAGCAAATAACAAGTAAGCTTTTTTTTAGCATTTTTATCAGAAGACATATAAGATGTTCTATTAAACTTATTTCTTAACTTTATTATACACCATAATTGTATTGTGTATACTGTAAACAAACGTACAACAACAGTACAACAACAGTATTACTGAATAGTGTTCATCAATAACACAAATTTTCTTTATATTAAAATAGCATTATTGGTCAAAACAAATGTTTCCAATATATTACAGCCATAACACTAGAGTTCGATGCACATTTATAGGTAAGTAGATTATTATTTATAACCATTTTTTATAAAGTCTGTTAATAAAATTGAAATTTGGACATTAATATAGAGTTCTTTCAGTACATTTTCGTTAAACTATATTCATATGAAAGATTGATTCAAATGCTTTCCATCACTCATGTTACTACCAAGAATTACAACCATTAACTTTATATTTTTTGGCTTTGGAAAGATAAAATGTGGAGTCTAGGGAATAGTCTAGTGGTTATCATGCGCATGCGGTGCTTATTGGCATGTGAAACCGATCCCAGGAAATGCACTGGACCGTTCCTAGCACAATTAAATTCTCTAGCAATCAGAGTTTCGATTTGAATTACTGAATAAGATTGTGGATATTGTATCTTGACATCCGCTATCTGGTATTCAAATCAAACGTCAAAATTGGTGCTTTAGCGCCTCTAGAGAAAGTAATGGCAAACTACCCTGGGTATACTTGCTCAGGATAAGTCTCACAAGAAGGCGTTAGGGGCTTCTGGAGACTCGCCTATGCACTACTAAGTGTTTGGAATAGAAAGAAGAAGAAAGAAGGGAATCGTCAGATATTTCTTTTAATAGTTTGAAACGCGTGGCCTGCTGAAGCAAAAATGCTGCCAAACAAAACCACAAAAAAGTTTTCCACAAAAAGCGTGGATACTGTTCAAGAGCAACAATTAAAAATTGCAACAAGTTAAATATTATTAACAAAACAGTCTTTATGAATACTGGAATAACATAGTACAGTATATTTACACAGTTCAACAGTTATTTGCATACCATTAGCATCAGAAAGGTTGCTTAAATTCCTAAGTCTTGCTACCTCATGACGTCAGCTGTGGCGTAATCAGTTACGCTCTGAGTGTGAGAACTCAGTAAGCGCAGTAGGAGAATAGGCAGAATTACACAATCAATTTCTGAATTTTGTATTCAAATTCATTATTGTTCACTTATTTTTCCCCAAGTTTCTGGTTATCTAACGAAACTAGAGGCCCCTCTCACGAGACGCTGCATATATTTCTTTCAATTTATGGGCGCATTAACAATTAATAATAAAGATGCTAAAATTAATTTTTCATTTCATGAAAAGCTCGTAAAATAAGAATATCTTCATTACTTGACTTTAGACACTCATTAAAATGTGTTATATACACCGAATAATGATTGTGAAAAACCTAAACCACGCGTTTTGATTACTAAAATAGTATCGTTTCCTCTCTGAAGGCTTGTTTTTGAATGAGTCGTAAGTATAGTGTAACGAAAAGTGTCCGCCAACATGTCAATGGCAACATCTATGATAGATTTGCAAAGAACGAACTTATACAAATTTTACAAGAGATATTGCGAGACAGAAAGTCATATTTCCTTGATGATAATAATAAACGTAAGCGAATTGATTTCATCATCGGAGAGAAGTCGTTCGGTACGGCATTCTTTCATAAGTAGATGAATGAATATACAGAGTATTTAGCGATCATATTTTAAAAGTATTGTAGGTTGCCTTCGTGACGGTAGCAATCTGATCACACACATCACGATTACTCAACCTACAAATCCTTCATACAACCTCAATCTTATTATTATATTTGTCGGACGTTTGTTAATACGCTTTGACGTCACGAAGTCGCAAAAACTGCAATAACCATTTACTCCCCATATAGAAAATTTCTTGGGCTATCATCAAACGGAACTATAATTCAGGGATAGAAATGTAAATTGCATATTTGGAACAGTTATTTGCATCCCGTCAGGAACTTGGATGATACAAAAATGTTATCAGGATTGGATGCGAACCAGAACTTACAGAAGCCGAACCATTAAATCCTCATTGGAATTTAATACCGATCCATCTGCAACTCTTGATTTGTAGGGGCTACATTGTATTTAACTTGTAAACATTGTTTATCATTTCTTGGAATGGGAAATCGTAGTTTGGGTTGGTGTAATTAGTACAACGTCTGACATTTACATAGGAGGGGAATAATAAATCTTTTGTTTCACAATGGCAAGAAATTGAACTTCTGAGATTCACAAGCCCTACAGATTATTAGTAAAGATAACACGATGAAGAGTTATTATATCCTTCAAGGATAATTAAATGCAGCAAAAAGTAATAGTATCTTTCATCGAGACGTTCCTTCGATAGATACGGTGCACCCAAATTACATCAGATTACATTCTGGAATTTTTTCTAAATTTCAGTCTCACATATCATTCTTATTGACCAGGTCATACGATGGCATCACGCTAACGACGCTTAAATAAGCTGTCGATCATTCACTCATTTTGTAAGACAAATTACAATGAAATTCGTGTGTGTAAACGGCGCACGACTAGAGATGAATTCTTTAATCGTCAATCCCTCATGGTGTATTAAGGGTCATTTTTCATCAACATTTTTAGTAGATAAAGTATCTAGAAGGTAGTAGCAAGCGTCTTCTAACAAGTGGCAGGGTCCGCCTCCATTCAATCATCGTCAACGTCATTACTATCATTATTTAATCAGTCAATGTTTTGAAACAAGGCAGGATAGTTTTCCTTATAGCCAATGTTTTCAGAACATAAGATGCCATGACATTTAAAATTGATTTACGCTATTATTCAATTTACAAAGTTTTGTCTCGAGTAATATGTAAATTCCCCGTAGATTTCTTCAGGATTCTACAGAAGCGGAGAAGAATGAATGCGTATTTCTCTCGAGAAGCAGATATGGCAGAGACGTGTGCAAGCAGCATATTGAGAAGAGTTGATCGGTCGTTAGCTCAAAGAGGAATATCATAGAAAGTGCATATGTAGAGATTGCTATCAATTTCCAGTATCCAAACGAGTCAATTAAAATTTCCCCCAATTAGCATGTCATTGTGGTTATAAAACGTACAGTACAAGTGCCATCAACCAGAATATCAGGTCTGTCGCTCGACGTGTGATGATATTAATAAATGTATTAAGGCGTCACTTCTCCCAATGCTTAGCAGGTGCAGGGGTGAACACACGTCATTCAAATGGCCGTCTCATAGAAGACATTAATTATCTTTTACCTTTTACTTGGAAAGAATAATGCTATCATACTATTAAGAGTACGTTCGTTATTCGCATTGCAATACTTAAGATTTCTGCTGTCCCTATCAACGTGAATCCGTTCCGTAACTCTTAGTCGCCATTTAAAAGGAAACAAGTATTGCCCTTTGATTATTCATTCGTACCATTAATTATACATAGAGCAACACTGCATGAAAATATGTAACATTACATGAAGGGTCTCGAAAACGTAGGTATTTAACAACAGGATTCAAATGGTTTATGATCGAAGTTAAAGCTCTTTTGACAACAACTTTTCGAATAAAATGAATTACAGGCAGGTGCGGAAAGTTATCGTACGTGTTACTGTTCCATAAGGCGGGAGCAAAGCATTAACAAGTTTCCTTAACGTTATCGAATTTATTCGATTTTTACAAAGATAAAAAGAGTCTTAACACGTGAATTTTTTCCATTTCATTTTTTTCTTACTAAACTTCATCAAATTTTACCTGAAACCGCTACAAATGATTTAATCATAAACGTCTTAAAAAACTCATTTCAAACACCGAATGCAGAATAAACCCACCGCACATGTTTGGCGCGAGTATAAAAACATAACATATCTACATTAGCATACATCACCATGCATAACAGTGTATTTTGTGTTCCAAAAAATTGTTTTGCAACACGAGAAGTTCGAAGATGAAAGACTTACACATTGAAAATGCAGATAAATTCTATTGTACGCGGAATATTCGACCTGTTTCCAGTTCCCAAAGAGAATTTCGAGGCCGGCCTGACCTACTTGAAGTTTTAACTTGTTAAGGGATGTCGTTAGAACGAAAGAACCATGTCCGAAAAACAGGAATGTTTTTGTTCCCTTCTCCCCGTTCGGATTCCAGACCGGACAGCGAACCAGCTGCCTTGGAAAGTGACGTCGGACTTCGGATCACCCCAGACGCTTCTGCTGCTCTAGTGGAACTGCTAGTGCTGAAAGCTTTATCGACAAGGCGCAATTTTTCTCTCGCGAAAAGAAATTCTCAGAATGAAAGGCAATCAGAAATTAAGTGCCAGAACCAATTTATCATTTCAGAATATACACGAAAAAGAAACAATTTACACCGAAAAAAGTTATAATTTGTGAGAATATGGTGATGGTATCTTGTCTCACGAAAGCGGCAGAAGCGATTTAAGTTTAATAGTATAAGGATCGTTTACTAAACACTAAACATAATGGTTTACTCTTCAGGTAATCGTGATCTTATGGAATTTCATGCTGGAATAAAAACTCGAGAGATAATATTTCTACAAAAACGTTTAATAAACCAAGCATGGTATGTGTTTCGAGGGTTTTTCCTCATTGTTGAGTGGCCAGAGGACGAGGTAAATTGACCATTATAAAATGTTATTTGTGGAAAGGTTATCTCTCATGCTTTATTGCCCAAGTACAACCCTTGTTTTAATCCTGAAATTAACTAATTTGAATTTTTAACTTATTTTTTATTAATGTTATGGATGTATTTGAATAGATAAACATAGTTATTTGCTTTTTATATATATTTAAGAAAGAATGATAAGGAAAAGTATAATTTAACACGAAATTAACGTGTTGCAGATAGTGTTTTCATAATTATGAACAACATGAAATTATCGTTAATACAATGAAGAAATGAAATGGTATATTATATCCTATTTTTGCTGGAAAGAAAAGTGATTAGATTTCTTTGTTAGAAGATCATCATACGATATCAAATGTAAGCTAAACTAAACAAGAACCAAATTTGTTGCAATGAATTCCTTTGAATAACGGAACTACGTTATATTCTTGAGCACACAAGATCGGATATAAAAGATTACAAACATACTTGAAGAATGTGACTAACGTTTAAGAACGCTGTGAGAAATCGTAACATCGATCAGAAACACTCATCACGTGCAGCATACATAAAAGTAGAAAAAACAGGAGCGGTCTGATCAATACAAATATAGAATCTTGAAGATTTTACTTTCAACATCTAAGAAGAGAAATAGAATCTTGAAACAAGATCCAAACAGGTTTTACTATACATCAGTGTCATGCACTGATGTTAGATGTAACATAAAACACTTGTCAGATTTACGAAACAGAAAAACAGTTATATTCTACAACGTACATTTACATTTCACGAACTAACGGAAGTTTGGTGAACGGGAGTGATTACAATATTTACATTACGTATGTATGAGTTTATAACTTACTACTGAAAATTAAGTTCAAGTAAATGCTGTTCAATACATTCCTGTTCGTTTATTGGGTACTTAGTGGCAAATTTTGAAAAAAGAAAAGAAATTAAAATGTAAAGAGGTAAATGAGGATTGAAAAATATACTATTCTTGATCTGAACGCTATTTAAGTCGTAGGTACTTAGAACAAAGTTCAAATATTACACTCCGACTTCCAAACATGTGAATTACGAGTACATTGCTGAAGAGAAAAAAAAAGTTGAGAGGTTTTTCTTAGCTTAGAGTATTTAAAGGTCGAAATGTAATTTTGAAGTAAAAAAATATGAAAATCCAACTACATAGTGTATTTCACACTTCTTAGAATGTTTATTTTTGGAAGATTTTCTCAGAATATGAAATATTTAAATAGTTAATCAATCGCATACATCCCCAGATTTGTGAAAACCACTATTTGGAAAAAAATTTCTCGTGAGTATACTTGCACCTTTGTATTCGTCTTCAGGGTGTCACTTTTCCTAAAAAAGCGACGCACTTTTCATTTCAGTGTAACCCTATGCGAGACTCTTTTCTTCAGTTTTTGTAGCGAAGATTTTCAATCACAATTTGTGAAGAGATATATGTCTAGTTTAAGATTGGTCTTAATGTTAAATAATTTTAAAAACTGCTTTAGTTTCCTTAATCGTTGCATTTCTCATAAAAAAATGCTGAAATAACTGAATGTAAACATATGACTTAAGTCCACTAAACGAGTCATTGTAAATTGATCATCGGATATGACAAAAAGCTCATTAAGAAGAGAATTAAGATGGTATAAGAGGTATTGATGGATACGACGATAATGAAATTGAAAACAATAAATCACCAAGGAGAACATGTTAAAGCAAGCAGTACAGTTAAACACTTAAGTTTTAATTTCACGAGAGGAATAGTCGACAAAGACATTCGTCTTGATATAACAGGTAAACCAGCGAAGGGATAAAATCGAATACCTCCAACGAAATGCCACATTCTCTGTGAATTCTGTCATACGTATCATAGTGCTCAATCTATCTAATAATGCAATAACTAAATGATTAAAATGTATTAAACCTCATTCTATCTAGGAGGTTCCTGCCCTAAATGGTGGACCGCGGTGCAAGTATCTGCCATTATTGTCATTGTGTGTATTGTTAGTCGTTCATGCAGAGTATACAAATTGCATGTTGTGACCGTCTAAATGGTGGACGTGCGGTGGACGTATCTGCCAATATTGTTACTGTGTGTATTGTTAGTCGCTCATGCTGAGTGCAACGGATGCCCGTGGCGAGCGCTGCGCGCACCTTGAGCGAGGCGCGTGTGCCGAAGGCCTTGCCGCAGGCGGCGCACGCGTGCTGCGGCGCGCGCTGGGGCTCGTGCAGGCGCGGGGCGTCCGCCCAGTGGCCGCGCGCGATGAATCTGCTTGGGGGGCAGTGGGCGCACGCGAAGGCCCGCCTCGCCCGTTGTGCACGCGCCGTGCGTTGCAGCAGCAGCTGGCGGCCGCGGGAGAAGTCTTGCCGCAGATCTCGCATTCGCCGTCGCCTCCGTCGCGCCCGCCGGCCGCCGCCCGCGGCATCGCGGGCGCCGCCCCCGCGTTGTTTGTTGGAGTCGCCGCCGGGTCCGCCTTCCAGCTTGACGGCGTCGACGGCCGCCAGGGCTTAGCGGCACGCGCCAGCGCCAGCGGCTTGCGGCCGGCGGCAATCGCTGAAGCAGCACGCCCTTAGGGCGCCAGCGCTCGCCCGCCCAGCGCGCGCTTGTCCGGTCGGTGGCGCGTCGGATCGAGGGCGGGCGGCGGCCGGCGGCGTGCGGCTGCGGCGGGCGGCACCAGGGCCAGGGGCGTCGGCGCGCGGCTGGGGCGCGCGGGTCGGCGGGGGCGGCCCCACGGACTGGCCGGCCGCAGCACTGCTGAGAGCTTCGGAGACGCCCCTCCGGCTGCAACACGATTAAATAGCACACTTCACTCTTCTCTACGGAAATGAATGCAGAATCAACAAAGCGATCTTAAGGATAAGCACTCGTTGGACGTATTTTAATCTAGGAAAGGTCATAGACATTAAATTATTCATAGAAGGTAGCTGATAGACGGTTGTTTCTTATATGACTCTGCGAAAATTGGGAATAGTTCCAGCAATTAGCGGTCTCTTGCGGGAAGAAACTCCAGCACAGTTGAGTACTTACCAGACATAAATTAGAAGCTAGAGAGAAATATATTGACTCAGTGAGGCCTTGGAATCTGATGTCAAGTGGAATGATATCTTCTGGAAGCTAATTACTTTTTACTAGACATTAACATGACACAAATACAGAACACAATTATAGGTCGTTAGAGAATACGTCAGATAATATATTCTTAAAAAGTGTACTATTTATTTTCTCCATTAATAAGCGCTTATGGTAATACGAAGAACCTGCAACGCTCTCCAGATATTTATTATTAAACAAAACAATTCACATTTTGTGTAATGTACGGTATATGTGATTTCTGTAAATAGGCATTCGTAATAACAAGAATTTACATAAAACAAAACACCTTTTTTTAAAGGAGAAAGTTAACGAACAGAATCTTTATACTTGTATAAAATTCTTACAAAGGGAAAATTGAAATTACCTCACAGTGTACAATAACCTTTCGTTAGAGAGGTGATAGATACTTGAGAGTTACTACTATCGACTATACGATGATAAATTCATTGTCTGTGTAAACTACGATATGCAATACCATACGATTTCCTTAATACGTAAAATATTATCATGGAATTATATAAAAGTTAACTCTGCAAAACTATTATTTGAACTTCTTATATGTCACAATTTTTTGTGTCAAAGCAAAATTATCCAGTTTTTCACCCCGCGAAAATGAACGCTAAAAATAGAGACGTAAAATCGGCACACGTCTGCTGTTGTACACATAATATATGACCATTAAACTTTTTATCTCCACAAGTGTTACATTTATTCACTAAAGCCTGAATTTCAGAGTAATGCAAGTGTCAAGCAGCCCGGGGGGGTGCGTTTTCGCTGACCTTGCGGCCCACTGTGCGCGGGACTGTGCATGTACCTGAGTCTGTGCATGTGTCTGTTCCTGGGTCTGTTTCTGTGCATGTGGAATGATCTGCTCCTGTGCCAGGGCTTGTGCCTGCGTCTGTTCTTGTGCCTGTGTCTGTGTCTCTGCGTATGAATGTGTCTGTTTCTGTTCCTGTGTTCGTACATGTGCACGTGTCTGTTCCTGAGCCTGGGCTTGGGCCTTGGCCTGAACCTGTGCTTGTGCCTGAACCTATGCTTGTGCCTGATCTGTGCTAGTGCTTGTGCATGGGATTGTGCCTGTGTCTGGGCATGTGCCTGTTTCTGTTCCTGTGCCTGAGGATGTGCATGTGTTTGTTCCTGTGCCTGGGCTTGGGCGGTCGCCTGAACCTGTGCTTGTGCCTGGCCTGTGCGAATGCCTGAGCACTGGCTTGTGTCTGTGCCAGTGGCTACGGCTGGGCGGGGGCCGCGCCGAGGCGCCCGGGCGGGGCCCCAGAGGGCCGGCGCAGCGCCGGCCGCGGAATTAATCGCGACGCGCGGGCGCTTCCACGGCGGTGCCGCCCATAAACATCGGGCCGCGCGTCCATATACCAGTCAGCCGCTTCAAGCGTATCGGCGATCGGTGTTTAGGAACGAGCACTTGCTGTAATGACGAGCCGCGCGGCGGCGGCGGAGGTAACGAGCTGGGGGCGTGGTATCCTCGGGCGATCTGACGTCTGCGGCCCCGCGCCCCCGCCCCGGGACCCAACGCACGCGCCGCCCCGCCGAACCTGCTCAGGCGCAATAGCGATGCCTCTGCAGCATCGATGACGCTCCTCGACTTCCAGTCCCGAAGGCGGGGGTTCGACACTAGCTACACGCTCGTCGTTGGGCCGAATTCTCTGGAGATACTAGCTACACACCCATCGTCCGGCTGCTCTGATCAGTACTTTTCTATGGTTTCTCCCATCAATATCCGGTAAATGTCGGAGCAGTAGCCCAATAAACGGGCCACGGACCAAACGCGATCTTTCCTTCCTCTTCCTGCTCCTCGCACATACACTTACATGCACTCCATTACCTCGCATGTCGTGAAGCAAAGCGTGAAGCAAGCTCAGAGCTTGTGCCAGCGGGGACGGATACCCGGAGAGGGAAAACCTCCCATGCCGCTGTGTAGGTCGGCGCCGGATCTCACATTCACAGGGGAAGAACATCGCCACCCCCGTAAATATAAAACAAAAGCATTCCATTCAGGGAACTATCACCTAAGACGCACACGGAGTAATCGCTTATGTGCTCGCCGCTCCACGATTGGCCCAAGGCCCGCCGCAGCGCCTCTCAGGATTCTCCCCCTGCCTCCTTCCCCCTCCCCCCTCCTCTCACGACTTGCTCTTCGCTGCAGGCAGATTCGCTTCGCTTTCTTCCCAGTCATTTTGTTTATTTAGCCACTCCAGTTTTTGTAACGCACTCTTCACATAAATCATGTTACTAGTGCTATCTCTATGTATCTGCAGTTTAGTTAATGAATAGCCATCTTCATTATAAAATCTTTATAAGGAAACAAGGTCTATTTTAGTAAGAGCAAAGCAACGCAGTTCATGGTGTTGAAAATGTAGGTTTCCATCCTTCGTCGGAAGCGTCTGAACTGTTTATTAGCTATATATCAGTCCTAACTAAAAGGTAATAAACGAGCTTCAACAGTTCTTGAATGAGAATTATCACTGTCTTAACTTATGATATACGGAATTGGAAGAGAACATCAGTTAATTTAAAATCCTCCGTAAATAATATGGAAAATTATAATTATGTCACACGATTAATTCCATTTAGTTCTAAATACATTTTGTTTTTCGAGAAGAACGGTTTGGCGAATTTGAGAGCATATTGTAAAATGGGAATGTCAATATTAACGATGCAGGTGTATTTAATTTCATCACAGATAATAATGTCAAGGAATGGTAAAATATATATAGAATCTTAAAAAATAACAAATATTGATATATCTGATCACCTTCTGCATAAGAGCTATACAGTCACTGTTTGTATCGACCACAGTAAATAGTTAATTATCTACAAAAATTATATTGAACATTTTGTTACGTTCTTGTTAAATTTTAACATATTTTTATACACACTCATTAAATATTTATCTTCGTATTCTGACAGTTTATGTATTTTTTAAGTGAAAAATTATTTTAAAATCACATTTTTATGTCACATTTCCACGCAAACTTCATTTTTCTACTAATTTAATTTAATAAAAATTTCAACGAAATCTCTTAATATTTTGTACCAACTCACAAGACACAACTACAACAATTTTTAAATCCAAGGAATATAAACAATATCGTTACGACAATATTTGATGTACAAAGTGATTTTCTTCACTAGCAAAAACTCAACAACTTCTTCAGGAGATAGTATGGATTATTTCATTTATGTGCTGAGTGATCATATCAAATATGATCTTCAGCGTAATTTTTAGTGGTATACATTTTTCCCTTCATCAAATTAATTTTCTCTGTGGCTAATTCCTCTATTCTGAGGAATGAAATAAATAATATAAGCATTATGACAATATTTGGTGAAATATCACAAAAAATATAAGAATTGCAACTTCTTAGAATAACTGGACATTCCACTACTCCGGCACTGAAACTTTACCATCAGATAAACTAAGATCATTTAGCAAGTAAACAACAAATTACTTCGTCTTACTACTTCTGCACAAACATTAAATATGTCAATTGTTTCTGAAGACAAAGCGTAAATTTATGTACTTTTTAATATTTGTGTTTTAATAATATAATAATTAGTTTAATACATTTTAATATTTTCTTAGTTGTTAATTGTATTTTTATTAATATGTAACGATATGATCTAAATATTACACTCGTAGAATTCATTTTCTCTGTCACTTCCATTGTGTTACATGATACCATTACAGTAATCTAAGATATTAATTAGAAATCTCATCATTTTCTGGTATCTGAATTGTTCTGTATGCATATTTTTGGTCATAGTAGTAACTTATTTTAAAAGTTTCACTTGAGTTTATTAATTAAATTTATTCACGAAATAGTCTCACTTAATATGACTGGAAGTGTCGAAATTCCCACATAAATCAAGTCGTAGCAATGCATCCCCGTTATGAGATTATTATCTATGATAAAATATCACTTAGACATTTTGCTGAAAGATGCGCCAGTAATTAGATACACATTTTAGAGTACTATCTGCAAAATGAGGACACCTGGTAAAGTGAGTATATGCTAAGGGAATGCAATAAACTATGCTCTACGCTTCAAGAGAATTTTAATTCAATTAACGAGCACAACGATAAAATGCCATGTTTTCAATTCAATGAATTAGGGTAAGAAAAACGACATCCATATCTCTGTACCTTTTCGAAGCCTTGCTTGTTCTCCTGTTCCGAGGCGAGCACAATATATGTGCTTGGCGGAAAGTCTAGGATAGTCATAGAAAATAAGTTTCCGTTATAGAAAAGAATTCTTAAGAATTATTTAAGAATTTTAAGAGTTCATGAAAAAATATTTGGGTATAATATTATGAAGAGAGAAAAATTGCATATAATTTGCGCCACATCTACTTACGAACCCACTGGTGGAGAGCTTATGTGCTAGATGCAAATCACGCTGTACACCCAACTATTATAACACGATTCCATAAACGTACCTTGATTGATCTTTGTTTACGTTTTCGAATAGGGCTTTCCTATAAAGTCAGACCCTAATTTCTTAAACGTTCATCTGCACGAAGTCAGGTCAAGTAAGAAATCACGAAGTCTTAACGAAGGCTCGTCCCGGAAGCCGCGATTGGATGACGGCTAATCCTGGGGTTTACGCGGAACAAAGTGAACTAGCGGCGATAGAACGCCACTCACAGGTGCAATCTTCGCGTCCGCGACCTCCACTCCTCTGCTTCGCCTCCGCCTCTATCGCCTCCACCTCCGCTGCTTCCGACTCCATCACCTCCGCCCCCGCATTCGCCTCCGCACCTCTCCCGCCTCCACTTCTGTCGCTTCCGCCCTTGTCCCCGCTTCCACCTATCGCCTCGGCCTCCACCTCTATTGCCTCCGCCTTCGCCTCCGCCCTTCACCTGTCACCTCCGCCACCATCTCTGCCGCCTCTGCGTCCACCTTCACCACTGCCTCCTCAGCCTCCACCCCCGCATCCGCCTCTGCCCCCGGCTTCCACCTCTGCTACCTCCGCCTCAGCCTCCAACTTGGCCGCCTCCACCTGTCACCACGGCCTCCACCTCAGCCTCCGCCTACGTCCTCGGCCCAGCCTCCACCTGCCGCCTCTGCCTCCATCTCTGCCATCTCTGTCTCCGCGTTCGCTGTTACCTCCTCTTCATCCTCCACCCCCGCACCCGCCTCTGCCCCCCGCTTCCACCTCTGCTACCTCCACCTCAGCCTCCAACTTGGCCGTCTCCGCCCTCGCCCCCGCCTCCACCTGTCACCTCGGCCTCCACTTCTGCCGCCACCGCCACCACCCCTCCTGCCTGAGCCCTCGCCTCCACCTATCGCCTCCGCCACCACCTCTGCCATCAACGACTCCACCTGTGCCATCTCCGCCTCCACCCTCGCCATGGCGTGTGGCCTTCGCCTCCACCACTGCCGCCTCCGTCTCTACCTCCACATCTCTCCCGCCTCCGCCGCTGCTCGCGCGTCCGCGGAGAGGAATCCGCCGCACCGCACGGGAAGATTTTCCCCGGAGCTCATCCCGCGCGGCAGCGGCGCAACAGCCTCGCGCGGCGCGGCGTGGAACGGCAGGGCCGGCCGCTTGCGCGCCTTCCACGTCAAAACAGGATTAGATTTGTGCAGCAGCGATCGCTTCGTCGCTTCGCTCGGATTGAGGCGATCGCTTCCAACGCAAACGCAAGTCGCGATAGATTCTCACGCCACGGGCTTTCTTCATATGCGCGCAGGCATGTTTTACAGCCTTATTATTCGTTCTCTCGCTCTCGTAAACTCACAGCTTTGTTGTACAACTTATACTTATCTATCACCTGACTAGAAAACCAAACACTAAAAGTTAACCAACAATACAACTAAAAACAGGTTTTTTTACTTTTTTGCCTTACTACGTAAGATGGATTGAAATCGGCGATTTTTTGGTAGAAAAACTCTTATTGTCGGGCACTGGTAATGAAAAAGAGGATAGATCTCATTACTGTAAGTAGAAAATAACTAACTCTAATAAGTTATGTAGTCAAAGCCATATTTTGTGGGTCCTTTATATCGTATAATTCATTGACGGCACAACAGGTTTGTTCGTCTGTCCGTCGGTAGTCAGCGGTAGAGCTCAGATGATTTTCTCAATAATTGATTTTCTATGACCGATCTGAACGAACTCAATGCTCAGCGTTTTTGAAACGAGCATTAGGATTTTTGGGGGTACTTTGCATAACGCCTCAACGTTTTTCAAATGTTTTCAAAAATTGCTCCAAATGTTTTTTAAAAACTCGTCCTCCGATAGCTTTAGAAAATAGTGCATTTTTACGTTTCCCTGATATCGCCGATTTTTCGAACATTGCGAAAGAGCTATTTTTTTGGCGTCTTCCAACAACTACAACATTCAAATAAAGTTTTTCCCTTAATTAAACCTATTATTCAATAACAGTTCAAATATCGTTGTGTAGAATTTAAAGAAAATGTGAATAGTTTTTATGTAATTTTGCTTGAAACGTATACAATTTTTAAATATTTATTTTCTCAAAAACGAAAATAATGCGAATTAACTTTTTAAAGAACGAGATTTGACCAAAATACAGGCCTCAGTCCTAAATACAACCATCAGCCACAATGACAAAAAACAGAAAAGGGAAAGATAAAGTGTGCTTTAGCAACCTTTAAGGTGAATACTATATTTTATTTCTTAAGGAATTAAGTGACAAAACTCGTGATAATCTTGAATCACAAATACGTTCTATTTTTTCAATTGTCGGTTACTTACTCTGCGGCAATTAAATTGTGTTCCGTAAATTAAAAAATTACTTTTTTTTTATTTTAACCTCCAATGTATACAGATACATAGAAATCATGAAGTGACCTTTTGAAATATGTTTACGATTGAATAGTTGGCTGAAAGGAAGAGGCTGCAGGGCAAATCGCAAAACTGACGAATGAGATAATTGTTGGTGGCGGAACGACGAAGTCGTAAAAGTTAGAACAGTAAATGGGTCGTTCGAGATGAATAAACGCCAAGAGCCCAGAAAACTGTTTAACCCCAATTAGTCACGGAACGGTACATGCACGAGAGGAGATTGTTTTTTGAGAAACAGCGGCAGAATTTACGCCGGTAATTATTTCTTGGAGGGAGGGAAGGAGTAGTAAGAGGCGAGGCGTGCAAGTCCTCCGAGGGGGTCGCAGTTCGAGGCGTCAGCGACGGCGGCCGCAGCGAAACGACCGCCGGCGGCAGTAGGGAAGAACGCCACGAAAGACGAAGAGCACAAAGTGACAGCTCTTCAGCAGGACATCGTCATTCTGATCAAACTCACAACAAATTGGCATCATAACGAACAAGATGGAGAAGTCAGCTGAATGTCAGTGGAATGTCACGCAAAATGTAGTTCCATAGAAATTGGAAATCGAATTCTCACGAACCAGAAAAATGTATAATATTGCTCTAAAATGCACTGTTATTATTTTCCATTGTACTTAAGGGAATGATAAAAATTAGCATGCAATTATGTGGATGAAAAGGGGAAGAGTGAAGGCATAATCAGAAGCACTACACGAGATCAGGCATTGAAAAGCCATTACGATAATGTGGTTCTGAAACTTTTCCAGGATGATAATTACCAGTGGTATTAGAAATCATTGATTATATCATCACAGATTGATCAATTCTAGAAAACATCCGGGTCATTCAAAAGACTGCGATATGCAACAAATCGCATTATTGGGAACAGCCCATATTTTGCGTAGTTTTGTTGAGGCATCCACAATCACTAGGAAGAAGATTGAAATCTGGAGATATTATATGAAACCTACTTTCTAACGGTCTTTGTCGTATGAATTTACGATGAAAACAACAACCACAACAACAACCAAACAATCGAAAATAGAATAATAATAAATAATAATAATAATAATAATAATAATAATAATAATAATTAATATACATTTTCGAGGGCCGGGGGTGCAGCGGCGCTACACTCGTATCTAGAGTAGGTACAAGTATGAAGGTCTAGGCAAAGTGTGAAACGAAAAGTCAAATAAACTTATTAATTGTTGTTTTATCATTGCAGAATACGTACAAAAGTTTTGACCAAGCGAGTAGCACGCATTCATTTCCCAGCGCTTTCAACCGCTGTTTAGTGATCTTCCGAGAGATTTACCTGCGCAGGATGTCGGGGGCGTGTCGCCTTCTACGCACCAAGCACGTCGCCGTGCGTTGAGCGGGTCGGCGAGGGAGGAGGAGGGTGGGGGGGGGAGGTGGGAGCGCCGGCCGCCGCACGCACGCGAGGGAGCCGTCTGGCAAGCGGGGCGGGGCGCGTCGTCGCTTCTTACGAGCGAGAGAGGCGTAACGAGCCATCCCGGCAGGCCTGGCAGGCGGGCGGGCGCTCCGGCCGCGCGGCGCTCGGCGCTCTGCGAGATGACACGCGCCGTTGCGCGCGCTAATGTAACGGCCGTGTTCTTCTGCCGAGGCGCGCGCGAGCGCGCGAGCGCGCGAGCGCCCCAGGAAAGGCCGGCTGACTCACGCGTGCTCTGTCGTCCGTCAGGTGCGCTCCACCCCACATACACGCGCGTGCGTGCCCTTGAGGCGTGCGCCAGTGATTGGCCAGCGGGGCGGTCTCCAAAAAAGCAAACCTTCTGAGAACGTTTAGCGCGCGAGAACTCGTAAAGAATTTGAGAGATCCACGCTTTGAACTATTTGAAATAACTAGAAGATGCGATTTTCCAGCGAGCTGAGGTTCTTTGCAACCTCCTGATGTTCGTTTCTGCGTAATACACTGTCACTCCTTTCAACGAGAGGTTGCATTGTAAGCTCTGGGCAATATGAAACTTTTACGTGCTGCACCGTTTTTAATAGATACATAGCGAGCTCTCGCGTCAGATTTACACTCCTTATGAGAAGCTCTAAGTTGTCATGATAGAAATGTTATACAATAAATGTTTTAAACGTGGTGAAAGCATTACATATCACATGAAAACTTATTACAACGCAATTTTTCATTAGAAAAGAAGATGAAAGCATCTGCAACAGTTGAAAATGGTTGAGCTATCTGATTGCCCATCTGATATCTATATTGCCATTATAGATGTTACAATTACCATTGCAGACATTCCCGGGTTAGTTTATACAAGGGAGATTGTGAATTGGTGGGTACAGAACGTGCGCAAATGTTCGTGATACGCTAGACAAAACTTAGCCCATTTAGATGAACACGCAGATCCTGAACTGTCTGTACTGAGTACAATCATTTTGAGTATTAAGGAAAACAATGCGATTAGTACTTATGCCTTCGCTTAAGCCAGATCTTGCGTTGAACCTTTCATGAAGAGTACCTTCAGAAAGGTTCATACAGCTGCAGAATCGTATAGAAGCTGAGAGAAACTAGCCTTGTAACTTCAAACGAAATGTAATTTGCGATCCCCCCGTCCAGATGATCTCAACCATTCTACACTACGTTGGCGCGCTAGTAACTTCCATCTACATGCATTTATTATGGTGGCAGTTATTATGAATCCCCAGGAACGTATTGGTTATTTATTTAGAAGACCAAGTAGGTCACGACCATCTACTTATAAATATGCTATGCAGAGCAATGGCAACATCATTTTATCGCAATTGGACATGCGTAAAATGAATGCCCAAATATGCTACTATTGATGCGACAATTTCTCAGGTTTCATTTTCAGTTTAATTAATTTTGCCATCTAGCATTACGTATATGCCCATTTACACATATACTATTTTCTACTAATCGTCCTATTTGAGAATTTCAAAAGTATCGTTGTGAGAACTAAAGTATGAAAGTCGAAATTTCATTTAATTTTGATTGAGCTGTTTTGTTGGTCTTCTATTAGTTGAAACTTGATTTACGAATGATGAAATGCAAAACAATTTAAAAGTCACGAGGAGATGAAAACATTTGTTTCCTGACACTTGCCTCAGGCATATTCTGGCACATGCCGGGCATAGTGTTTTTGTGGATGGATTACGGCCTGCTCTTACCCGCAGGGTTTTTCTTTGACCTTTTTTCATCGCACTGAAACTGTGTTCTGCCATTTCCTCTTCAGCTACTCGAGCTATACTAGCTCCCGCTGAGCAGCCCACCTGGCGGACTGGATGGGTTAATGGCTAAGTGCTGCAAGTTGTCAAATGGGATAAGTGCATCGTAAGAATAAGCTTGTTGCATCTAACGGGTGCATAATAGGAAAGATAACGGATGTTTCGTAGCTGAAAGCGTGGGCGACATGTATAGGTTAAGTGTGTGCTGACGACCAAAAAGATAGAAAGCACCACATTCGTTTGCTTTGCTTTAAGCTCGCGTATGAAAAATCGCAAGCACTTTCTTGAATAGTTGATGTCTGAAGTTAGTCCGTAGTAATGTATGTTTTACGTACCTTGCTGAACCAACGCTGCTGGCATGTTAATGATAACTTTTAATATTCTAATAGATTATTATATACTTTAATTTCAAGGAACATTTAATATTGTAAGAAGTGTATCAGACACGCCATGATGTTGTATGAACATGTTAAATAACGAATAATAATTTAAATAATGTATTTTTGTCTTACTGAAGTTCAAGATAGAAATATGTGAAAAATTTTACTATGCAACGACGATGTTCATTAACAAAAAGCGAATCGGTTGCGCTTTACACTGTTAGTTAAAAGGAATTAAGTCATTAGAAAAGCCTGAAACACACTCTTCAATGCATATCAGTAATTACAACACCACATTAACCATGAATTCATCAACGCAAGAAGGTAGCAAGCTATTATTAGTGTCTTTCATTTAACAGAACATTTTCTTCTCAAGTCGTGAAGTGTAGATGACACCCTGCCACAGCAAAGATGTTTTGAATAACTATCTGTCATTTGCGGCTAACGGATAATTTTTCTCATAAAGAAAATAAGAGCTAGAAGCCTCGCTAGACACCTTGAATTACACCCGTAATATAAATAAATTTCTGACATATCTAGGATTGGTATCTAGAGAAGTGTTTCATCAAAACAACAGCATACGTTATACGAGAGTCACTACCGCAAAACAGGGCCCAAAATTGGATCGAGATACTGTCACGTGGCGACGTGAAGCTATTAGTACCAGTTCTCGCCCTTCAGAGAACCTCTGCAACGATGGAATAAGTGAGATGGAAAAGAGATCGCTGCGGCTCGAGATCGCTCCGGACGTGTAGATCGTCAGCCTTGTGCAAGGTGGCCCTTTAGAAACAGGCGACCATCAAATAACAATTATAAGAGAAAATACAAGGGATGTTATGCAGAAAGGAGAATAATTGTTTCTTTTTCTTCTTCTTGCAAATGTTTTACAGCTCTTGTGGCCGTTTCTCGCATCCCAATCTCCATACCACTCTATCGTTCCAGTCATTCTCTTCTAGTCCTCTTCTTTGCATATCGTTTAAAAATCTGATTCAGCCATTCCTCTCTGGGTCTACCTCTTTTTCTTCTGTCTAAAGGAAACCACTCGCATACCTTTCTGAGCCATCTTCCTCAATCAAGCCTTTTCACGTGACGGAACCATTTCAGCGTTGGTGTTTCCAATTCATCTATTATTGAGTTTTAAACCTTCATTCGCTTAAGAATTTCTTCGTTTCTAATATGTTTCATTTTAGATACTCCATAACTTCTTCTCAAAACATCCATTTGTAGGCTCATTAATTCCTCTCTTTCTCTTTTCCTTCGTTCCCATGTTTCTGCACCACACAATGTTATACTTTGTATGATAGAGTCGAAACGTTTTTTTCTTGGTAGACTTGGATATTTCTTTTCCCCAGAGCAGCGAGTTCAACTTTCTAATAGCTTGCCGAGAATAAGTGTTTACCTATCTTGATTTCGTAAATTGCCAAAATAATGGCAGAGGGAAACGTGTGAAATGTTCGAAACAGTACGTCATGAAACAGATGTAACGTAGCTTTGAAGTGCAGAAACTTAAGTCGTATTTAGAAAAAGAAATATGCTTTTAGAAAAACAAATGCGCGTGGAAAAATAAGGTATACTAGAAAACTTGGTTACGTGTCACGCAAGGGGTCTGAACGCGAAACACAGTGAGTGAAAAGTACGTAAATGATGAAGTAAAGTAAATATGTAAATAAACACGTAAGAATGTAAATAAGATGTAGCAAAACTTGTGTAAGGTCAGTCCGGACAAGACAGTAGTTTCATAAACAATGAAAACGGCAGGTCAGGAGACAATAATCACATTGTTAATGTCTGTTAGGTAGGCCCTGCGCAGTAGGTAAAGAGAGGTAATTTACGAAACGCACCAGCCGAAAGATGAGCGCACGATAGAAGCATGCCAGCAATGTCCGTATCCAGCGCACCTGCACAGAAGATTCGCATCGCTCACAACGGGGCGCGGGGTGCCCTGACGACAGCCAAAGGCGCAGCCAGACCTGGGGCAAGTCTGAGGAGGTGGACCAGGGCGACACAGTGCCGCCAATGCACGCGCGCACGGCGGCGGCGGCGCGGCCAACAAGGCGATAATTAAACAGACGACTAATGGGCGCAAAAACGGTCGGCGGCGGCCGCGGCAAATGAGGCGGCGCAAAAAGAGAGGCGCGTCACCGCCGCCCGCAGGTATTCGTGCCCTCGGGGCGGGGGTGGGAGACGAGGCGGCGGGCAGTGGGTGGGGCACACGGCGTGGTGAGCGATGGGAGAGCCGCATGGCGGGCGATGAGAGTGGCGGGTTCTGCGAGGCGGGTGGCGTACGACGGGAGGGGAGGGCGGGCTAGAGGGTGTGGCAGGGGGGTCAGGGACGTGATGGCAAGGGGAACGGGGCAGTGGTGCGGACGCGTTTGGCAGAGGGTTGCGGTGAAAGTGCGGTACTTGGGCGTTGCGGTGCAGCGTTGCGGGCGAATGAGAGAGGCGGATGGCCGGGTTTTGGGGCGAGGCGGTGGGGGAGTTGGGCGAGGCGGGATGGCGAGAGCGATGCCGGGACGGCGAGGAGCGATTGGGCGAGGCGGGGCAGTGGGCGTTGCCGGGCAATTGGTGCAAGTGGGGGATGCAGTGGGGTGGTGTGGGGGGGGAGGAGGTGCGGGCGAGGCCGGGCGGGGGGGCGATGGGCGAAGGGCGATGGGCGATGAGCAAAGGGCGATGGGCGAGGCGATGGGCGAGGGCGATGGGTGAGGGCGATGGTGGCGAGGGCGAAGGGCAAATGGCGAGGCCGGGCCAGTGGGTGTGGTCGGGCAGTGGGCAGTGGTGGCAGCGGGGGGCAGTTGGTGTGGTGTGTGTGATGGGGGGGGGGCGAGGCGGCCCAGTGGGAAGCGCGACGTCCGCGTGGGAATAGCCCCGCGGTGCGCGCGCGTCGGAAGCGCGGGGGCCGGTTCCAGGACGCGTCGCGCGCCGCGGCGCAATGCCTTCAAAGGCGAAGCCCGACGCGCGGCTCCCAGGAGGCAGTTTCTGGGGCTCGGGAAGCGAATGCCGGCTGCTCTTGTGCGAGATTTGCTGCGGATAGACGGGCTGCGTACCGGGAAGGCATGCGGAAAGGAGGCCGCAAATTAGACTGTGCAGGTGAGTCAGCCACGTGGTGAGGTTTTGTCAGAAGTTTAATCAATTTTACTTGGAAGTGGAGAAAATTCCATGAACGCATTGCGTAACAAATTAGAGGTTCGCAATCTTCCGAATCGACACTGGCCTGATAATATAAAAGAGAACCGAGTTTGTGGAACATATTTCTGAATAATTTAAAAAAGTTGCCTACAGTAAATGTATTTCCAAAAGAAACACCAACAAATCAGGAATTAATATTTAGAGCATCCTCAATAAGAAAGTAGGTATTGTGATGAGCAGGTTGATTAATGTTTCTGGGCACGTGAACTTCTATGGTCATTAGTGCTTTTTGTGAAGTAAATGTTTCATCTCGGTAGGTGGCGTTGTTTCTCTCCTGCTGGATAGTAAGATTCTGCGCAGAACTACACATCGATTTTGCGAGATATTTCCTACTACTAGGTATCTCCTTCAGTGGGGTACTGCCCCTGCCGAGAAAGCTCCCGCCTGGTATCCTGATATGTGTAGAAGGGGAGTACATGTAAATGTATGTGTGTAAGAGCAGAGAAAAGGACTAGGAAGATGACGGAAAGATCGCTCGCGGCGCGTTGCTTGTTTGTTAAGGTAGTACTCCAGCATTTGTCTTGCTCCGGCAATTCAACTGGCTCCTCCATTATTCCCATCAATATAGGAGAAAGCACGGAAAACTATCGAATAGAGCAGCCGCCCTCCAGAATTCGTCTATAAACAGCGGCTGTATTCGACCTAGGAAAGTAGTTAGTGTCAAAAATTGGCACCACCGTGACTCAGACATTAAAACCTTCCAGTCAGAGTTGGTGAAGAGTCAGCGACAATTCTGTCTCTAAACTAAACTCAGCCTGTAAAAGCAGATAGGTGAGCGTGCAAACGAAGAAGGAACATGCGTCATTGTTCTAGAAAACGTCCTCAGTGATGGTTTGCTTTTGGCCTCCACTAAATTGATGATGCTAGGGGCGATGATCAGGTGTAAATAATGAATAAATATGATTGAAGTTATTGATGAAATGACATACGCGGCATGAGAGACGTAAAAACGCCACAACAACATTGATGGACTAGTTTGTCCAATATAAATGAAGAAACAAGGCAAACACAAAACAAAAGGATGCAAAATAAGAAAGTGAGAAGTTTTCTGTAAGACTTAAAACCTCTGTTTGTGAACCATTGGAAGTTTCGTCTCAATATATTCTTAGAGAGAAGAATGTGAGGTACTCAGGAGAAAAAAACAACAACACTACAATAACCTGCCTCAATAGTGATCGCACTTGATAAAAATAATATAATTCTATCAAATCACGGAAGAGGGCAGTGGAAAGAGCATAGTTCCTCGCAGAAGCTCCCGCAGGCCCTGGAACTGCAACTGAAGAAAACCGGCCGCTGCGCAGCCTGCATATCCTCTCCCGCCACCGGCTTGAATTTCTCGAGTGAACACACGCACAACGAGGCGGCATATTTACTTTTCAAGTTTCCGACCACTTCTTAGGGAGTAATTAATGATTTCCTGCGATGGCTACGTGATCAGAGTGAGGAGATGTTAATCATTCAACTCTTAGGTTCTTCAGCGCTTCAGATCAAAGCTCGAAGGGCTGAACAGTTAATTGACAACCATGATTACATGGCAGTTTGTTTTAGAATGTTACAAGAAAGTAGTTTTCCGAAATCTCTCAGATGTCTAATGAATTTACTAGTGGTATATCACAGAACCGTTTCATGTATTTTCTTCTTTTAAATAAAAGATTTTCCTTCAGCGTGTTGTGCCATTACTGTAAATGTATTCAAGTAAGAACTATATTATATACGATTTCTTATGTTACTTTGTTTATATCATTTATAAATAATTGGGAAACTAATGAGTAATTATTACGCACAATACATAACATGCTCGTTTAGAACATTCGTCTACAGTTTTCCAATTCGTGCAGAATTAATTCAGTATTGCGATGCGAGTGTAATTTAATGTCAAAATTAGCAATCGAAAATGAATTAACATTCAATAAGTTGTACTAAAAGCAAAACATTAACAGAAAAAGTTCGGAATTTATAGATACAATAAATAATATTAAGCATTCTCTCTTTATACACTTGTAGTCCATTATAAAGTTCTCATTAGTACGTAATGCAGTATTATTCCATTTATTTGTGAGTTCACATACGTTTGGAGCAATTCTCTTTTTGTTAAACATGAAAGTAACTGATGTGGTGAAAATGTATATAAACAAAATGTGTTTTACTATATGAGAAAGTTCATTAACGCAAAGTTATGGCATTTATTGATTTTTGCGATATTTGCATTCAAGTTTCTAGTTCAAGAAGACCCTAAGCACCATTTCTTTTTTATTATAGAAAATACCACGAATGCTTTGGAAATTATTGATTAATCCCTGACTCCACAGCACTTGTGTAGTGGTAATTAACAGGTCTATTTCACGAAAGAAATTACGTCCCACGGAGTCCCAAATTGAGCCAAATATCGAAATTAACTGAAAGCATGTTCAAATAAAAGAAGTTATGCTATATGCGGTTTATTACAGATCAAGACAGCGATAAATACATACCCCCTCCTAAGATAGATGAGTCGCAGCTTATTATTGGCCAGTAGGGAGAAGCGGTAAGAAAAATCGGAGAGAAAAAGCGATAATTTTTTTGAGATTCACCGTAATGAGTGGGACATTTTGTATATATTGCTAAACACTACTGGTTTTAATTTCACGAGTGCAATAGTCTGTAAAAGTTTGAAGGCGACAGTAACGATACACAACCCAGAATTCTTTAAGTGGCTCTTCACCGCTTCACGGCAGCGCCTGCCCCCTCAGCTTGCATGTAGTTTGCAAGAGGACGCGTGTCGCACTTGTTTGCATAATTGGCCGCAACGAGAATACTGCGTCGTCGGCAGAGACGCCTGCTGCCATCCGTTAGTGGTGGTGGTGGTGATAGTGGTGGCAGCGGCGGTGGTGGTGGCGGCGGTGGTGGTGACGGTGGTGGTGGTGGTAGTGGTGGTGGTGTTAGTGGCGGTGGTGGCAGTGGTGGCGGCGGTGGTGGTGACAGTGTGGTGGCGGCGGTGGTAGTGGTGGTGGGCGCGGCGGGGCGGTGGTGGTGGTGGTGGTGGTGGTGCGGGCGGTGGTGGTGGTTGGTGGTGGCGGTGGTGATGGCGGCGGCGGTGATGGTGGTGGTGGGTGTGTGGTGGTGGTGGTGGTTGGTGGCGGCGGGCGGTGATGATGGTGGCGGTGGTGGGTGGTGTTGGTGGTGGTGGTGGTGTGGCGGCGGCATCGGGGCTGCGGCGGTGGTGGTGGTGGTTGTGGTAGCTGCGGCAGCGGCGAGGCCGGCGGGCGCTGGGGCGGGGCGGGCGGAGGCGGATGGCCAAGCAGGATGGGGCGTGCGCGGTGGCTCCGCTGGGCGAGAGCCAGAGCGTCCGTCGCGTCGCGTCGCGACGCGTCGCCTCGCGCCAGTTGGGCAGCGCGGCGCGTGCAGTTGCATGGCATGCGCCGCGGCGCGGCGGCGGGGCGCGGCGGGGGTGGAGTGGAGGTGGAGGGGAGGAGCCGTCGCCGTGTCGCAAAGGCGCGGAAGAGGGGGCGAAGCAGGGCGAAGGAGGGAAATCGCGAAATACGAGGATTGGTGATGGTCGGAGTGGGGGGGAGATGGGGCGGAGACAAGCTGCGGCGATGAGTGTAGAGGGGTGGGTGTAGAGCAGTTCGGAGGACACAGAAAGATTAAGTAAGAAGGAATGTTCCCGAAGAACGAGTTAGTTTTTTGAAGTTGCCGTTGTAAAGCGTGGAGGTGAGACTTCACAATTTGGCAAAGCTCCACCAAGTGGTCCAGCAAAGTGACTTTCCTGTTTAATTGGTGCAGAAGAAGCTTTGATTTGAGATAGGTATTAATTACTTTTGGAATCGTATTGGATGTTCGAGGAGGCACGTAGGTCTTCCCTCCCCAATTAGGATTTGAACACACACCCGAGATATTACCTACATAATTTGTGCTGATTTGAGAATTAAGAAACTCCAGCGTACTTCTTCTTGTCTGTCAGCCGTCTCCATTCTTCACAACAATATTTATTTATCACGCTTTTATATATGATATCTGGGTGACTTCTATTTATGTACCAGTGAAATGTAAAAGAATGTTCCTCAGATTCGTCAACAACTAAGTTGGAAGGGAACACTTGAGTCTAAATTGAGGTGCAGAGGTTCATCTTTCAGACCTGATCACATATATTCTAGCACCTTCATGATCGCTTCATATGACGCTATGTAAATATTTTTTTTAATTTGACTGAGACGGTAAGAGATCTATCTGTCATTTCTTAAGGACATCGAAGAATTGCTTCAAACATGCAACGTGTTGCTGTAACGGAGGAAGGTGCGAGTAGCAGCTATTGTCTGCGCCATCTAAATAAGGTACCCAAAACTTGAATTTAGATGAATACTGCCTATTTCAATCAAAGGCAACCTGCAGGCTGTACCTGCAAACATGTTGACTGAGTAAGTGAAGGTAATGTTAGACAACTAACGGTCCCTTCAATAAAAGTCTATTATGTATTTAGCGACGTATCTGGTGCGTCCATGCACGCATTTTCAGACATCTGCGATGTGTAGATGGAACTGACCTTGCGACGAACGTCGCTTGCAGCTTGCACTCCAACAACGCCTTACGCAACGGGCTGGTCTAACAGTCGTACGACGCTGGCGCTACGATTGCAATCTCTTCTAAGATAGTCGGCCTTAACTAGCGGAAGAACATCACATGAAAAGAGGACTATAAAATTTACACCGCCGGGATTACGAACGAGAAATCTCGGTGATCATTTCCTTTTGCAGCCTGCGACAGCCCCCTGTGGCGGGGAAACAGCAATGCACTTGACGAGTCGACTACCCACAAGAGCGGTTTTACTGCTAGTAAACAGCAAGAGACCTGCCGGGTTCATTATTGACCTCCCTTGCCCATGTCGTCGTTTTTGTAATGCCCCTGAGTAGCAAACAAGAGAAGCTGCGGGGAACATACGACACCTTATAGCGACATCACATAATCTTGAAGGGTCATTTATGCGTTTTCATTAATTTCTATTTGACCCGTCAGCAGCCATTGTCTTGAACACTTGCGTTATAACACGTAGGTTTTTCCCTTTTTAAGCCCAGTCTCCTTTGGGCCGGCCTGCCTACCTTCCACTCCGATCTGTAAGTGCCGGTATTATCTGAAAAAAACTATTTTCTTTTTACAATACTGTCCGTTAATATATCTGCACAACGCATCCCCAAAGAGGAATAAAAAGGTAAATTTAATGGCCGCCGGCCGTTAAGTAACTAAACGATCTACAGACTATTTATTAAACTTCGAAATCAGATGACAAACAACATATGACAGCTACAAATCTACATTTTCAACTGTTCAATTATAGTATACTTATTTTTAACTAGTAATTTCTCATTATAGTAAATTTGAGTATTGAATGAACAATTATAATTATTATTGCTGATTTCTGGTCTTCATAAGAGGTCTAAGTGCTGACGTTGATGTGCTTGAATCTCTTGATGTTGATAAAACCTCGTCGTTGCTGAATAACTAGAAATTTAAAACATTTCGATACCGATAGTTCAATATATTTTTCTACCACTGACGTGGACTCCCAATCTCAAGTTCTTTCAACGAGAGCAGATCGCCACCGTTTACGAATAGCATTGCTGTCGATGAACGTTGAACACACTGGCGTGCTTAGATCTCAAGAGCGAAATTTTAAAAATAAGATAAAATTGTCTAAATTTATATATGTTGGAGTGTCTCTTATTGAATTTGTTTGTGTGTATCGGGTGCATTGTGTGTATTCTGTGCCCATAACTTGTTTAGTGCATTTACCATTTCTATAATATACGAAAAAGCTTATCGCGTCTAGGTACATGGACGTTAGCATATTTTTATATAAATCATATGCAGTGAATGGAAGACCGCATGCATATGACATATAATGGCCTTGTTACTGTCGTGTCTGAAGCAACAATAGTATCGATTTAAAATGGAAGATGTCGTTGCACTCCTATGCAATAAATGCAAAGGTGCTTCTTATTTATATTATGTTTTTTTTATAAGAAGATTATTACAAAAAGTATTGAACGACACTCGGCTGATATCACAAATAACAGCCTTGTTTGGTTATAAACGTCGGCTATTATATCGGCTTACAAACTTCCACCGCGACTGTTATTAGGTGTTGATTAGCCTAATGACGTTAACAACTATAAAGCAGATCCATACATTCGTTACTCGGCGAGTAGCTCGCCGAATTCCGTGGTGTGGATGGAGTGCTCGCTATTAGCCGAGCGACGAATGTTCGATGCTCCCACTACCCACCACGTGTCGCTCTTTTGGACACATCACAGGTGGCGAGCTCTTGCCAAGCACATCAGCTATTCGCGATTAGACGAACAACTCTCTCGCTATTCTGCGAGTGTCGAATGTGTGGAGCCGCCTTTAAGCGAGATTCGAACAAGTGGCCCTAGTACGCGCTTAACGCCTAGGAAGTGGCTACGTAAGATAAAATAATTTATCTTACTATTTACATTTGTTAATTGAAAATTTAATATATTGTATAAAAGGTATTAAAAGAAATCGATAAAATTGCAGTGCCAATTTTTTTCTTTTTACAGCAAAAGTACGAACGGTTGTATTTTGTGTTACTTCTGCATTTTACTAGTAAGATGTTGCGGAGATCCAATCTAAGCGCGTACGGTCCGTGTAATAGAGCGATGTTGCGGATAAACTTTAAAAGTTATAAAACCCCTATTGGAAAAGTAATCACAGCACAAAATTGTTAACACTGTCATTAGAGAACATAGTTCACAGTCTTCCGCCATTATAAACATTTTCACGCACCGTTAATAATGTAAATTTCATAACACTGTACAACATTTTCGCAGCACGAGTTTCCTAACCTATCGTGCTACCATCATGGGCAATTTCTCGTTACACGCATCGTTCGCAAATTAGCACTGGAGCAAACAGACGCTGCGTGCGCACCTCTCGCCTCCGTGCCTCGGGTTGCGCTTGAGGCGCTGAAAGATGTGGAACGTCCCTGCGCCTCCCGGGAAAGGACGCCTTCGCGCAGAGCAGCAAGAAATGTGTCTCTTATTATGAACGAGAAAGACAAAACGAAATATATGTGCAGAAATACTTATTTTACAATTAATAGATATTCTAAAAATTATCTATTTCGGATCCAGTTCCCAAACTGTCAAAAAATTGATATTCACACTGAGATTTAAATTTGATACCGGTAATAGGATGGCTCAGGAAAAAATAATTGAATGGGGTAGATAAGTCATTGAAGACTAGAATACAGGAACTATTTTATCTTTGAAACTAATTTATCTTTGAATCTGGTAGGAATATTTTACAGTATATCTTCTTCTTCCAATTCTGTGCTCTGTTGTCTTGAAATTAAGGATTCTCCTTCACAAGCGATTGCTTGATTACGGAAACATTACTCAACAATATGAACGCCAAACAATTAATAAACAATGTCTCGCAATTCCAACAGTACAATACGGTAATGCAATACTGGTGTCTGAACTTGGCAATGCAGACAAGTAACACCAATGCTCGTAGAATACCGTTGATTAATGAGGAAAAGTGAACAAAAAGCCTCTTATTCAAATGGGGAGAAATAAACATACACAAACATTGGCGATCTCGAATGAGATGAAATACAGGAAACATTCCAAATGACTTTCAATTTCAAATGATTTTGTTTTCAAATTCATGTTAAAATCGGTTAGTTCGGTTCAGTATCCTGATTATAAAAATAATAAATGTGTTTAGTAATAAAAATTTATCAGGAACGTAAACTTAAAATTAATTTTACTCTTATTTTGTTTATATAAAGGAAAAAAAATCATCTTAAGGGAACAATATTCTTAAAAATTCAAGAGAAAAAGACAAACCAGTTAATTTAACAAAAAGGTACATAAAACTGCCAGACTTGTCATCATGCACATTAAAGGATAGTACAGTAAAGAATAAATATTCCTAATGGAAACGTAATCCTCCCAGACGAACATTAAATGTACTCAATTTATAATTTTAAAATTGCCTCAATTAGTGTATGTACTTTAGTAAGAAAGTGGCTACCAGCTGTTCAATTTGGTAGTAACTTCGCGCAAGAACTTACATCTCATTTGCATGCATCATAATAAAGTATCTTTCTGACTTACAAGCAATCGATCTCAGTACGAGGGGCCAAGATGGAGACTGAATGCGGCAAAAGTAAATGTCATGCGATCCTCATAAGTCCTCCCCAACACTCGGGGTGTGCCACATTCAAGAAGGAAGCAGTGAAAGAAAGTGAGCGTTGTCACGGCTGCCCACCTGGTCACAATTTACTGCCGCCGAAGCGAACTTCAAAAAGAAAAGCCAGTAAATCATTTATGCCGTTCCTTCATGCTAATACAAAGTCACGCCATTACTAGAATTTTTTATGATTTCTTTATGGCACTTCCATTCATGTACGTGCGGGTACATATAAAACAAAAAGGGCTAAAAATGAATAGGGAACTTACAATGTCATCCCGTGAGATTTACACTGTTGGTGCTGTGAACAAGACCTGCAATATTTTATGCTGAACTTTCGGATTGGATTTCTAATTCTGTTGTGTTTGTAAAGGGCACTTTCCATACGGTAAACAGTCATAGTTTCGAGAACGTCTCGCAATTGCAGTGTCTTCTTTCAGAATAAGTTTAATTGTAAAATAGGTACTTGATTAGTCCGATCGCAGATACATTTTCTATATGTTTTTGTGTCGAATAAAACAGAACCCTGTAGTATAATGATGATATCTCTTAAGAATTTGTAGAGAAAAATGTAATTAGAACCTTTACATTAGTCTAAAATTCTGAAAGATTATGTGATAAGAGTAAGTGTATTGAATAATAATAATAATAATAATAATAATAATAATAATAATAATAATAATAATGATGCAGTATCCGCTTACCGACGTGTGGGAGGAGCGGCGAGAGGCGTCGCGCGAAGACGGTGGCATCCAGGGGCGGCTGCGGCGGTGGGGTGCTGCTGGGGCGGCGCGAGCGGCGCTGCGGGGCGCGGGGTGGGGCGGGTGCGGGGGCAGGGGACGGGGACGGGGCGGGGCGGCGCTGCGGGGGCGGCGCGGCGGAGCAGCGGCAGCGGGGGCGTGAAGCTGCCGCGGCGCGTGGCGGGGCGCGGGCGGCCGCGGGCTGGGCGGCGCCGCGTGGAGGTGGCGAGGGAGGATGGCGTGCGGTGGGAGGGTCGGGCGCCAGCGCCGAGTGCGGGTGGGGTGGCGGTTGGTGGGGGCGGCGGCGGCGGGGGCCAGCCGAGGAAGGGCCGTCGGCGCGGGGCACGGCGCAGGGCGCGGTGGTGCTGCGCCACGGCAGAGGGCGGCACCGATGGCCGGCAGGCGCGCGGCGGCGGCGGGCGAGCGGCGGGCCTGGGCGTGCGCGTGGGCGTGCGCGTGGGCGGCGCGTGGGCGCGGAAATGTGGGCGCCGCCAGTGCGGGGCGGCGGCGAAGAGCGCGTCGGGCGGGAAGGCGCCCAAGCGCCAGGGGCGGCGCGAACAGAGGCCCGAAGGCGGCCAGGCCGGGCAGCGGGCGCAGCGCCGCCGGCGGGCTTGGCCAAGGGCTTAGCGTGCGCGCTGCGGGGCGGCGCGGCGGGCGGCGACCGGGCGCGGGCGCGGGCGCCGGGGCCGGCGCCGACGCGGCCGACGGGAACGCTGGAACAGCTGCGGCCAGCGCCACACACACAATCACACACAATGCCAGCCTTCGCATTCTATAGTGATGCCATTCTCTGCACCTAGTGGAATCAGAGGCTCCGTTTAAAAACTGCATTTGTGTGGGTAGAAACCATAACATTCGCAAGCAAGTAAGGCGGCAATACCTCCAACATATCTTACGGTTGAGGTGAGTACTCAAATCACATTTTCGTTTGTTTTTAGCTGCAGTTCGTGCTACCAACATCATTTCTGTCGCTAGCACTCTCACCAAGCTCTGGTGCACCTGCGGAGGGACATTCCTGGCGCAATGTAGTATCACTGTAGTGTCACAATTGAATTGTCGCTAATTCGTAAACTTGTTTAGTATACGGAGCTTAATGCAGTCTTTACCTATTGAAAAAACATTTATATTTTGACGTTTGTAAATACTTCATTGCTATTTATTTCCTCAAGACTTTTTATTAATTTCTAATCTACCTAATCTAGAAATAAAAAATTATTCTTGAACAAAATTTGAAATAAGAGTTTAATGTTTCAATTAATTAATATGATATACTTTTTAGATTTTACTGACGTTACATTCAGAAACGAGTTGATTATATCCCATTTTTCCTTGTTTTGGAGTTCAGTGATCTTCTGGACGAAGCGTGCAAACGAGGTACAATTTCTTTCGGGTTTGTAAGATACATATCCAAGTGGTTTCTAAGATTTGAAACCAAGCAAATATTTTGTTTTTAGGCAATTGCTTGTATTCCTGTTTAACGTCGTTGGCCATCGTAAGTGTTCCGCGACTATTAACTCCGATTATTCAGGTACGTGATACATACGTCTCCCCTTCCATCTCATCGACGTGGCCTGCGACTCCATTTCGGTCATTTTCTGCTCATAGTTTCTATTTAACTGCTTAAAAGTAATTGCGAGTAATGAGGAAATTGCAGCCAATTGTGTAATTTTCGTTTTATTTTGCAGGCCGAATCAAGTGTCAAATAATATAGTACTGAATATTTCGCAATCGAAGATGTACTAATGTAAAAATATAGTTTGATTGTGTCTTAACAAAAGTCAAAATTAGTTTTCAAATACTTTAATTAGGTCCGTAGCTAACTAAGAGTATTCGACATCGTAGTTTCCCTAACACGAACAGGCAATCTAGAAGTAGGTATGAGGTACGTTTTAGAAAGTTTATACTGTTGTGCACTGTAATTAATAAAATAATGTGATGTGACAATGTTACACCGCGACAATCATATTGAAAGAGATCCACTATTTCATCAACACATGCTTGCTCATTTATATTCGACAGATAAAAAACTTAAGTATATGAAAGTCAAGTTATTTTTTTACTGGTCGCGAATGGGAAACAACAATGTAGTTCCACATAATCCAAGAATCCTGAGCGCGTCTGTTCAGAGGTTGTGTAGGATGTCTCCTGTCGACTTGTATGGCCACATCACATCACACACGAGTCATGTACAAAAGACCTGTCAGAGTGAGCTGGCATTAATTCTTGTATACTCACTAGAGAAAGATAAATATTTCTACATTGCCTTTCAGTTTCATTTTCATTGGAATGATGAATAGTCGTTCAATCTTTCCTATATGACTCGTCACCTCAATAAACACACTGTATGTACTGTTTTCGTATTTCATCTAACGAGTCTTTCTGTCAGAGAAACATACATTTACATGAAAGAAGGAACGGAGAAGCTACGTCTAACACAATAGGATTGAATTCGCCTCGTCTAAAAAGACTTCTGAAAGCGAGTTTCTCAGCTAATGGACCTTTGGTCCAATGGCCGTCGGTCGGGTTGACGGGCGTCCGAAGAAAGAGATGCAATCAGAGCTTGATGTAGACATGTCGCGAGGTTTGCTTGGTGTGAGACGCCGCGGTAAAAAAAGAGCAATATGCATTTTAGAATAAAATTTGATAAATCAAAGAACACGACAAGAAATTTCCTCACAAATGAGCGTCTTGCTTAAGAGACCGCCTTCATTGACGTAGGTGGCCCGCGCGAAGAGAGAGAGAGATTGAGAGGAAGGGAGAGAGAAAAAACAAGAAAGAGAGAGCTCTATAGGGTGATTATAAAGTAGGTTGACCAATTCCGGAGGCCAATCTAATTGACAGGGGGACTCAAGAGACTATGCACATTCAATCGGGATAATGAGAACGATATCGTGATTAGCGGGACGGTGTTTGTACACAGGATAGTGGCGTGACCAGCATACTGGGAAGAAGAAATTTGAAAATGGAGATACCCAATTTCGGTAACGTCATATTCAGTAATGATTTATCGTGGATAATAAAGAAGCAGGTACCGTGCTCCTATAAATATTACATACACGCGACAGTAAATAATTGAAGTAATATCCCGAACCACCAAAAATAGTAAAAAGGAAAGAAGTTTTAAATTTTAGCTTTCACAAACAACATTAGAGACACATTATTAAACATTTATTAAACATCTTACCTAGTGTATGATAAAATTATCAATAAAAGAGGAGAAATATTACATGCTATATACGATCCTTGGTAACAATCGCTTGAACTCAGTTCACAAACGTTAATAAAATATATTTTAGCTTTGGAGCAGTATTTCTTTTCAAAAAATATGACAGTTTCTATTATTTCTTTGTTTTATACAATAGCTTTGCAACAAATAATAGCACATAATACTATGTAATAGTTATGTTAACTGCTCAAGAATAAGTTATTCTTTCGTAAAGAATTGTATTCAAAAATTTACAACCAAAAGGGAGTATTTTGCGAGCACAGAGGGGTTTTACAGCACTATAGTTGTTCTGTTAAGAAAACAGTCGTGAATGGATAGCGATCTGTACTGCAGTTTCAACCCAATTTGTTGGGTTGAAAGAAGTCACGAACTCCATCAGTAAACACAGCCTTCTGGACAGCTCTATTTGCAAAGATATATCGATTCAGCAACTAAACAAGTCGGGCGTTGAAAATTCTGCTTCTTACGTTAAGGACCCGCGTCTTAAGCGATGGAGGAGTACTACAAACTGTGACACGAAACGTGTAGTTGTGATCAAATCGTAATTTGTGCGAAAATATAGACTTGATGAACTATGACGCAAGTTAACAGATTAGGTTCATGTCAGATCAAGAGGTTGTGAAAATTATATATCAGATTTCAAACGTTCTAGTGATGAAACCAGAGAAATTGTTTTGTAAATTTTTTTGCTATATAATAATAATAATAATTTAAGACTAGCATATGAACTCGTTTTTTAATAGTTTTTTTTTCTTTTTTAAGCTATTGCGCTGACCACCCACTTCAAGCATTGGTTCAGTTTCCACCGGTAATTTAGCAGTCCAGATATGTGCGTTTTCCGGAATTTCCTCGCGCTCAGACCGGATGCAAGATGTAAAAATAAAAAAAGTATACTTCTACAGGTTCTCTTTCAAGCGCACTCAAAAATTTGATTGTAATAATAAAAGGCAAATTGCAGTGAGAAAATTTCCGTACTTGATAAATAAAAGAGATCCGTCAGTGACAAAAGATGTAATTTAATTTTAAACATTTGTCTCATGAGAATATGAGTCTTGCTACATTTTAGTGACTCGAGAATACTGAGAGAGCACCGAACGCTTGTTTATTTGTTATTTACTAAATACGAATTTTAAGACGTAATACAAAACAAGTTTGATAACAAAATGAGTACTGTAGTAAGATGTTTCAACACGAATAACGTATAACATATTAACCAATACACTTTGTGTGCTTTGTAAAATTTCCAACGCATAATTTTCATTTAAATGATATTGTTAACATACTTCTATAGAAATCTGACATACTGATGTTGAGGGGAGTTAACAGGATGCCGTGGGTTACTTTACGAAACTGATCATAACTGTTTACAGTGGGCCAAGGAGTATTAGAACACTTACATTGAAAGTGATGCGAGTTTCGTGCAAACTGACTCAACGCAATGGCAGTGGGCAACGTGGTGTTATTGGCCTGGCGGTGTCGTGGAGGGCTCCACTTACTCGGGGGCGAGCCGGTGGCCGGGGAGAGCAGCGGCAGGAAGCGCGCCTCCGGCTTGAGGGGTGCGCTCGCGAGCGCGAAGGCGCGGCGGCGGCAGTGGCGCGGGCGTGGCTGCGCGGCTGCTGCTGCTGCTGGCGGCCGCCGAGGGTGGCGCAGGGGCGGCGCAGGGTGGAGGCGGGCGCGGGGGCGGAAGGCGCTCCGGCCTCCGCGGCCCGCGCCGCGTTAGATGCAACACCTGCGCACAAGCACCACATCTGTGTTAGTCGCGCGACGCAGAGAGGAATTATGAAATGCAAGCAGAATTACATGACACGACACTCCCACGTAAATGTATTAATATTGAGTTATTATTATTTAATATTAATTATTGTATTGTTATTATTATTTAATTTGATTGGCACAAAAACAAGCAAAGACGGAAATGTATGAAAACGAAGTTTTATTTTAAAGTAAAATATACTCTTAAATGATAATAAGAGTTCTTCTGAAACTTATGTTTCATAATATTGAGGCGGAACAGATACGAAAAATCAACAGGGTTGCGTTGGGCACATAAAACCAACACATATTAGTTTTAACATGAGCAAAGAAAAACAAGTTCTGTTGGTATGTATTGTTGAAGTTAGGAACACAAGGCTAGAACAATCCGAGTTGTTGATTTTTATTTTCGTCGATTTACGCATAATGTCACAAACACGATTCGTTTTCAATTTTATTATCATACATAATAATTAATATGCTTTCCTTGCCCAGGGTTGAATGAACCCTAAACAAATTGCATTGCGCCAAAGGAAAAGGTAAACTATGTATCCAGCCTGGAGATTAGGTTACGATTACGGAACCCTACCAAAAAGTAGGCAGCTGAGTAGCTGCATTCCCTTACGAGTGATAAAAATCCGAGCCAAATAAATCGCAGCGCGATTTACCACAGAGTCAGAGAGATAGAGAGAGAGGAGAGAGAGCAGAGACGAGAGAGAGGAGAGCAGAGAGAGAGAGAGGCGGGGGAGTGGAGAGCAAAAAAGCCATCAGCGCAATAAGGATGGCGGGTCGCAGCGCACCTGGCCACGTCGGCGGCTGCGCGCCGGGCTAGGGCGCAGGCGCGCCCAGTCGAAGGGTGGCCGCGGGCCGGCGGGGGGCGTGGCTGGGGCGTGGGTCGGCGGCCGTCGCGAAGGCATCGGCGGCGGCGGCGCGGGCGCGGGCCCAGGACCCTGCCGGCGGTGGCGCTGGGCGCAGGGGCAGCAGTCGCGAGCGGCCGGCTTTGCGCCAGCACCAGCCCCCAAGGGCAGCGCTGGGGCTGTGGCTGCGGGGGCGACGGCCTGAGGTCGGGGGGCGCCCAGCGCCCAGGGCAGGCCGCGGGCGGCTTGGCGTCGGGCGTGCAGGCAGGGCCGAGAACGTGGCCGGCCGCGGTTGGGGAGGCTGCCCGCCGCCCGCCGCCGGCGCCCGCGCACTCCACGATGCGCACGGCCCCCGCGCGGGCGCCCCGCGCCAGCACCTGCGACACAAGCGGACGCTCACGCTCGCTGCGCAACGGCACTCGTGAAAAACACTCCTTAAAACGATACTGATTACAACATTACTGATTAAAATGATACTGCAATGCAAAGAATAATCAACAATCTTACTTGTAAAATATCAAACAATAATGAGGAACCTGTTGGGCTGCCCTTATTTCCATTTATCTAAAGAAATACTGTATTTTTTATGAATGTTATCCTTGTTTAAATGTTGATTGAAAGGTATTCTGCTGTCTTATTTATTTGTATACTTGTATTTTAAATTATTATATGTAAAAAATCCCTGTAACGCAGTTATGCTGGTCTGTGGAAATAAATAAATAAACAAAAAGCCGATACTAATAACTAAATTACTGATTAAAAAGGAACTCATAAAAATACTGGTTAAAACGGTATTGATAACAAAATTACTGATTGAAACGGTACTGATAAAAATACTAGTTAAAACAGTATTGAAACCAAATTAGTGATTAAAACTATACTGATATAAAAACAAGAACAGAAAGTGATTTATAACGTCTGGCATCCATTAAGGAATTTAACAGACCGCCGTCCGTTTAGAGGAATCGAAAGAAGAAATGACCTGTAGCTAAAGATGGTGTTCGAGTACCACGGCGTTCTAGCGTAATGACGTGGGTCACTTTATCACGCGCGAATGCTATGCACGCAGTTCCTGGAATGATTTTACTCGGGGTCTGATTGACATTGGACAGCACAAGCTTACAATAAATAAATGCCTTATTTGGTAGAAAATCTTTACTTCTGATAGTTAAATAGCATCGACGAAATGTGTCACACAAAACGTTATGTTTTGAAATGAATGTTATTCGATTACCGAAAATAACTCCATAAAGTTCTACCAACTTGATCTAAGTTATAATAAATGTAATAATATGTGGATTATTTTTCGATTTTTTTGGTTTGTTTGATAGACGGGTTGAGAGCAGTAAAAAGGTCTTTGAAATTCTGGCCTTATTTTCCCCAAAACCAACAGTATTTTTTGAGAACTTACATGTACTACATTTACAACAGGAAATAGAGTACGAAAGACACGAAGTTAATTTCTAAATACTAAAACTTACTTTCTTTTTGAATGATAAAAGCCCACATATACTTTCAGAAAGAAACATTCGTTTAACATCATTGGCATATACTACCCAAATAATCGCAAGTGACAGAATTTACGCAACTACAAGTCATCCACCGTAATAAACAACAGTGAGCACTAAAATTGGCAGTTTCTGCACATTTGTTTTGAACTAAAGAAAATATTGATATAAGCATACATTATACATTGTTCCTTAAGCGATTGGCAATGGTATTATAAATGTCCGTTTCTACTTGGGAAACGCATATTTGTCCTCACAAATAGCGATAAATTCTATCAACGCAATTATAGAGCAATCCATTATACAGTAAGCCATTATAGAGCACGTTAAAGGTGTATCACATTTGTGAATCGCTCTTGGGCGTAGTTAACATAATTCTGGGAAATTCTGTGACACCTAATATTTTTGTGTTTAATTACTTATTTTATTTCAGTGATTAAGGCCAGCGTGTCAAAACCTTTTTGAACTCTAATGTTATGAAATCCTAGCGTCGAATGTTTCGTGTTTTAAAGGTGTCTCAGAATGATATCATACTGGGCTGAAAATGCTCTTTTTGGCGATGAACGAGAAGGGAAAAGTTCTCTCAACGAAGTTACTGATGTGACAGCCTCACTGATAGGCAACGTGTCTTGCACTTATGTTTACCACCTACACGAAATCTCTATGAGCACTTCAAATCCCACGAACCCCAACAAAACATCAATGCACGATGAGTTGCCTACCAATGAGGGGCAAATATTACATCTGTAACTTTGTTGAAGGAAATTTCCCCTCACGTTTATCGTCAAAAAGAGCATGTTCAACCCTGTATTCCCTAGACGTTCTATCATTCTGAGACATCTCTAAATCAAAGGCAAAACGTAATCATCTTCTACCCGCTACATGCCGTAGAACTTCTTGACGTTTATTCTGAGGTGCCTTGAGTAGTACCTAAGTGAAGACAGTACAGAGTAGCCAAAGCCGAGCGGCTCGGCGCGTTACCTTGACGTCGAGCGTGTTGGCCGCCTTGAGGAAGGAGGCGAGGCGCTCACGCGGCACCTCCGCGGCGCCTGTGTACACGAACGTGAGCAGCGCACGCATGTCCTCGTGCTGGATGTCGTGCAGGATGATGGTCACGTGCTCGCTGCCCGGGTGCTCCATCAGCACGCGCTGCAACACACGGCGACGCACGCGTCAACAAAGGGACGCACGCGTGAATGCAGGGCACGATTAATGAGCTCCTGCAATTCCCTGACACTCTGATTCAGGCCTCCCGCTTCACCCTAGTAGGGGCACTGAGGAGAGAAAAAGAGCAAACACGAGGAAGAGGAGGAGGATGAGAAGAAGAAACAGAGTGGAAACTACTAATAGGACAAAAGGAAAAATAACTTGTAGGGATCCAGCAGAAACGTTTAAATGTTATTCACGAAACAATACAAAATTTTCTTTAAAAAATGCTAGGAGAGGGGGAATCTAATTATAGGGGGAACGAAGCAATGATTAATCTGCTTATATATTAATCCACGACAGCGAGGATTCACTCAGCACGCAAAGGAGACCGCCACTTTCTTCACAGTGGACGGACTCCAGCAACCATCTTGTCACGACAGTGACCAAATGTGAACGGTTTTATTCAAGGAATAAAAAAAATATATAAAAAATGTTTGGCAAAACATTCGCGACAAGTTGGATGGCCAGGCAGACAAACATACGAGAATAGATACAACGTGGTCCGAAGAAAGAGAAGATGGGATCCATTCCGAACAATATGGGCGAAAAGATGTACTAAAATTCTTCTGTTTTTGTTTATTTAAGTTCGCATTAACTTCGAGTTCATTAACGACCACTATTGATTTAACGTTAGGGGCACTGTAAACTGAATGAAGTGATAAGGTGATGTTAGAAGGTGAAAGGACGAACACAAGTACGACCATGCCCGAGGAGGGTCTTGAACCAGCGATTCTTCGGTCCGAGATCGCCTCGGCACTTCTGCTTTAGTAATATTGTCAACCCAGATCGGCTAATTCTTCTATATTACAGTTTGCTAATATTACGTACATTATTTAGGAGAAGATTAATATTTATACCTAACTCTGGAATACATCTATTACTAAAATAATTGCACGATTAGAAATTTAAAAGTGTCATTCCATAAATTTCTGATAGTTCTATTTTACGATTTATTAATTGTTTTACAAACTCTGCAGTTTTGGGGCGGTTGTCCACTTAGAAGAATCTGATTTATTAAGTATTTTGAATTAAAAATACTTTTTAGAATAAAATTGTTTCACTTATTCTCGTGATTTAAAGCCACAACTTTTACAACATTATTATTCAATAAAGCTCTTGCAAAAAGGTTCTTCTAAATTAGTGATTTCCTTTTTTGAAAAGAACTGTTCCCCAGGCCCTGGAGAAGTGATCAATAACCAATAAATAACATTTGAAATAATCGCCAGTTTGGCAATTACGTTAAAAGCATTCGAAGGTATCCCCTGTTCTCTGCCTTGGTTTTATGAGGTACATATTCCACATTAGCAGTCATCCGAAAAGCAACCGCCTTGACGCAGAGCTCGCAGCTGCCCAGCGCTTATAGGCTTAGGGAAATCCGAGCCAGATTGTCTAGTTAAGGGAGCAGCAGGTAACGTGAGACGATCGCGTCTCGAGAAGCTTATGCAGCGGCACATCAAAGCAGCGGAGTTTACGGCCCTACTTAAAAGTAATGCCCAACTCGCGTCAAGTTTTCATCGGGTGGTCCATGGGACAAGGAGATAAGCAGTTCTCGAGAATATTCCCTAAACATCACACGGAAGTCATTTTTACGTGAAATCTAATTATAAATCTTTAAGTTGCCCATCGAAAACCGGAGTGAAGATCGGATGCCGAACCAGTTGTCTTTCTTGGTAAGTTCATATTTCAGCATCTTCCCGTTTATCGCTATATCATTCAGAAGTATCTACAGAAAACAACACATTATTCTAGGATATTACTTTATGATACACAAAACAGTTCTCATTTTTATGACTAATTAATAAACAGCTTGCCTACGATGTAACTGTGTTCTAACTAGTACTAAAAATTATATTGAACGAAAACTATGGTACCTTCATAAAAAGTATTAAATCCTTACTTCAAAAATGTACACTTTTCGTTTCCAAACGTTCAATTTAATATAGCAATAGTCTACTTCACAGTTGTCTCACTACTTGGAAGGGAAAAGGAGAGGAGATACAATATGAATGTGACCCATTTAGTAGCCGAGGAGATACGATCCTTAAAGAGAAAACTGCAAGACCATCAGTCTGATACTCAATCGCAGGCTTCGATGAAGGCTCTGATATCCTTATCCGAAACACATGTCACGAGCAAGTCTATCGACGTGTATCGAGATAATGCGGCTCGCGGAATGCTATCTGATGGGCGAGCGAGTGTGGACCGCGCGTCTCCCATTTCCGCTTCCTCTCCAGCTTCTCGCGGTGCCTCGGCGGCTGCGATCGGCGCACCGGGGCTCGTGCTGACGCGGGGTAATCTGCGCCTCGTCCACCGGAAACACGCCCGTCTATCGCATATTTTGAACACGCGAACAAGCAGGAATTCACAAATACGCAAGGCGATGTTTTCTCATCCTTTTTTTTACCTATCTCTCTTCCAGGAACACCGGTTTTCCTTCCGAAAGCATAAGCAGTGATAGCCTAAAAACAGAACTGTGGATAAAATTCATGACCTGAATTTTGATTCTCGTTGTTCCCGTACTTCCCTCACAATGTGCAGTAAGACACTCCGGAGACATCACAGAACCGTTGATTTTCGACAAACGTCCCATGATGGAAATTTATTTGTATGAAATTATTGCAGGAATCTATTTACCCACAAGCAAAATAAGCAGTTGCTTAAAGGCTTTCATTCATGTCCATCCACAAATGATTAATAAAACATTGGAAGAAATACAATAAAATGTGTTTGTATCGGTAAATGAGTATTAATCACTTCTGAAACATGTTTTCAACACTGACTAAAAATTACCGTTTTTGTCTTTTAGTAAATCTGAAGTATTTTTTTCGGAGAGAGTCCTCATAAGATTTTGTGATTAGAGGTTCCGCAGAACCTAAATCCGGTCCAGAATGTTTATAACCGCACTCGTTGAGTGCAGATACTATCATTAACTTCTTACAATGCATTCAGAACAGTTAAAAAATGATATAAAGTTTTTGGAAACTAAAATGCGTGAAATCTTATCATTAAAAGAAATTATAATATCAATTCACCAATGACATTAGCAATTCTCTGCTAATGAGTATTGGTAAAAAGCGAATAAAATTTATTTTGTTGAAATAAACGTTTATTTAGTCCGATCAACCTAGTATCATACTCGAAACACTGTATAAAATACAAATGACAATAAAAATTGATTAGATAATTATAAAGCAGCTAGAGATGAAAGCTTAATGTTTAATTACAACATGTGTGGCAAAGTGCCAAAACAAGATCATCTCACACGCATATTTTGTCACACTGAATGCCCAAGTACCGAGCTTCGTTGCCCAAAACAAAGAAAATTCATCAACGCACAAATCATCCTCCACTTTTTATCTAATCATCTTAATTAAATCGCAACGCAAGGGGGCGTGCGCAAGTAGTTAGCGCAAGCCCGCTTCCTAGGCATCGCGGAGAAAAACACACGAACACGTGTAGCCTCCGTGGTCGCTCGTGCACGCGCACGCGCACGCGCACGCCCCAGGGCCACCCGCCGCGCACCCGCCCCAGACCAACTACAACTCACGGCTACCACACTTTATTAGCTACGTGGCGACCCGGGCTCTCATTGGCCGCTCCCTCCCGAACACTTCCTTTATTCTAATCTACGAAAGTACATAATTTACGGTCAACGTTTTAACATTTTATAGGCGGAGATGCTGCTGTGTAAAGAACAGCAGGAAAATAAATCAGCTGCAAATAATACGGATACTATTAAGGATTTTTTCATTATTGTAATTAGCAAGATTGTATACTATTGTCATATGCAGTGAAGTAGACTACAGTTTCAAACACAAAATAGCTTAAAATATTTATTATTTTTAATGTTTGAATTAATTACAAAAGGAAGCATGACATATTTCTATCGGCTTAAAATTATCAAATTTGGCTTCCGGTGTAATTTTTAGTAATACGCATTAATTTTCTTTTATTAGTCTTATGTAATTTCACAAGAGCATGAGGAATTCTCGATAAGACCATGATCAATAAAGTGACCAGTGTAATTCACAACATTAACGAGAATTCACAAAGCACAAGTAATATTTACTAGAGGTATGTCCATTTTGGGAATAAAAGCGTTAACAAACTCAAATAAAATCATTAAATAAACCAGAAGAAAAATAGATATTGTAATTTCAATATCCTGTTTTTTTATGGATTGTTTTAATATCATTACACTATGGAATGATTTCATATAAGAAAGGTTATTCTATGGAAATGAACCCTGAATGTTTCGTTTTGTATTATAAAATACCTATTTAGCAACAGGAAATAGATAAAAAGCTAACATGTAACATTATAAGAAACATGTAAGAACATTGACTAATTATATGAACAATTATTAAAATCACAATTATCATTATCAGAGCCATGCAAAATGTTTGACATCTTTTCTCCAGCTTTTTCTCGAAGTTTTATAAATCTATTAATGAAGCCACGTCTTTAAGAAAAGAAAAACGTTTATAAAAGCCAAATCGATGCTCGCAAATTAGGTGGTACTGCATTATCTTTCTTTCTATCAACGTTCTTTCAATCAATTTGTAACTAAATAATAGTATATTCTATACAACTGTTAGAATTATAGCAAACTGAAGCCAATAACACTTCTTCATTGCACCACGCATGTTTATTGTGAATTGAAAGTTCTATATTTGCATCTAATGCTTGATCAAATCACGCGGTAATGCTGTTTTCGTGGCGTACCGATTTGAATATATCCCAAGATCGAATATCCTCACGAATTTAACCTAATTTGGCATCCCAATTTCGAATCTAAAGCCGAAACGTTTTGGAAACACTACAATTTCTTGACATATTTCATTGCCTAGTTTATTGTATCTTCGCGCGCGCACGCACGCTTGTGTGTGTGTGTGTGTGTGTGTGTGTGTGTGTGTGCTGGTGTGTTGTGTTTGTCGCGAGTTCGCATATGCTGCGGACACGAAACGGTTGCCCTCCCCCCGGTAACTGCGGTCCACTAGCTGGACAAAATATTGGCTCCGCCTGCAGAGCCGCCCTTCGCGGGAGCAGCGCCAATTAAGGGATATGCGCCTCCCGTTTGTCGGAGCGTCTCCGACTCCGGTGTCGCATTCCGGCCCCGGCTCTGGAATTCGCTGATGACAGCGGCTCCAATCCGGCGATCAGGTGTGAAAAACAAAACCAAACCTAGACCTAGGTCTTCCCGTGTTCTTCGTGCTTTGCAAACTCACAACCATAAATCATAAAGTAATGAGTCTCAAAAAATCACTTTTTAATAACAGAAAATAATATTTAAATGCAACAAGCTTATTTAAATGAACTGAAAAAATATTCTAGGATAACAGGTAATTATTTTTAAGATCAAGTACTTGTAGAATGAGACGCAGATAATTCGCAAAATTATCTTCGTTATATACAATTATGAAACATGTGAATCCTACACAACCCTTATTGTTATGAAGAAAGGTAGCAATATACCTGAATTAATTTGAAACTTTCCTTCTCTAATATGGTATTCATCAAGATACTTACGCATTTCTTTTCAATAACAGAATAACGCAGTAAAAATATATTTGTTTTGAGCTTTCTACAAGGGAAATATCTGAGCAAGCGTGTGTATGCACGGGAGGGCGGAAGCAGAGCTGCGAGACTGACCCCTGCCAGACCTAAGGAGGAGAACGGGAGTGTAGGGTAGATTGCGGAAGCGAAGCATTAGGGTACCGCGGTTACGCCTTCAAGTAGCGCGCCGGGCGCTGTGCGGAAGGTCCGAAGAAGATTTACTGGAATCGCGAGGGTGTGGCGGGGGAAGGGGAGGTAATGTGGGAGGGAGGGGGGCGTTCGCTGGCGCGCCGCGAGCGCACTGGAGCGATGGAATAGCCGCGCGCAGCTTTGTTGAGCTCGTGCTTTCTGCGCTTGTTCCTTTCTACGCTGATTGGAGATAGAGCACCGATGTATCTCAGATGCTCTCCGTATTTTTATGTACATTTTAGAAGATGAGAACTGTAGATGGAGATTGGAAGCGTGGAATGGCCGATAAGACCGGCCGCGTGGCGTTTCTCCAGAGCACCTTACGTAATAGATGTCACTAGATTGACCACATTTTAGTAAGGTAATAAATTAGAGCGAGGAAAGATTGGAATGGCGGAAGTACGTGCACATTTATCTCGTGCTCCTACTTACGAAATAGGTTTCTGAAACAAATAATTGCCTTCAGTGTTTTCTGCATTTCGAGGGGAATCGCCACATTCAACTCTCTGGGCCATGTTTATATACACAGGGAATTCGTTTCGATAATTTCTAAGAAATTATAAAAACGATACCAAAGTAATTAACATAGAATATTGCATTCTATTAGATCAGTTTATCAGGCGTGACATTTAACAGGCAATATCACAACCTATTTTTGCAATACCCTCTAATAAGTAACGTAGAATTTTGAAACGATTTGGAACAGAAACATTCAAGCTGTAGTTGCAGACTCCGTAACCCGTTCAACTCTTCAGAAATGTCTTCCAGGTAGAAATAGAAATTCGATATCAATAACAAAACATTGATGTTACCTAACAACGTTGTTTAAAATTAAAAGCATCGACCAAAAACTATCGATATTTTTAAACATCGTTATTCTAAAGCTGGTTTAGTAATCTACAAAATTAAATTCATGAGTTGAATGAAAGAAAGTTGAATACGCTCTGTTAATTCATTTATAATTAATATTTCACTGAAAACAAATATAACTAAATAATAATACTAACAACAACAAAGAACAAAAGTAACCCTGAGGGCCCGGGCACATCCCAAACAAACTTCACTGAAGGAGGGGGAGTCCCTACGTCCGCGGCCCGTGAGTTCACCGCCCCTCCTCGTGCGAAATAGGAAATCCTACGAGGGCACCGGTGTCATTTCAGGCGAGAAATAGCCTATCCGATGAAAGTATCACAAACGGTGTTCGTTTGGCTCGAACACAAAACTCACCGTTGTACTATCAACTATTATTTCATATTTCAACTATTACAAAATTGTTATTATGGGAATTTCATTTCATTCCCCAACCAAACATAGGAAACTTAGAAAACTCGAACCCAAAACATTGTTGCTATAAAAATCGGCTTTAAAACATCGATGATTCTATAAAAACATCTAGTAGGTTTTGCAACCACTGACGTCGATGTCGCAACGCTTTTGAGAAACAGCGTCCGCGCCGTCGGCAGTCGCCGTTGGCCCGTGGCGCGCCGGGGCGCCCGGCAATCGCCGCGGTCCGCTTCGCCCTGCTCCCCGCGGGCGCCCGGGCAGGGCGAGGGCTAGTCCGGACGATTACGGCGAGCGACTGCGTCGCCCCGGAACGCTCTTGACCCCGTGTTACCGTGACCCCGCGAGAACAGGTTGTAAAGCAGGGTGTGCTCCGCCTCGCCTCCTCTCGAGCTGCGTGACGCGACGACGCGCCAGCGCTTGTTAGGAGGCGCCGGGGTGAGCGGCGGGTCGCCGGCTGCAGGAAAGTGTTTGTTCGCACGACAAGCAACTTATTGAATGTCTACAAGGTGGTAACACTGTCCGTTGGCTCCTGATAGATTAGTGGCGTACTTACGGTTTCAACCACACACTAATTCTTGATTTGGTCTTGGTATTTCTTCTACAAGCGAGTATTTATCTTTTAAAACATTTTTTTAAAACTTACATTGTGTACGGTTATACGATGTCACATTGTTTACATACCTATCCCAACTATACATATTTTAGAGAACGAATTTCTAAAGCAATACATGATTTTGGTTTTATGGGAAGTGACTAACATTCTGTGTAAATATTATAACAGAATATATGTAAAAATTAAACTAAAAGGTGTACGGAATAGCACAGACTTTCACATACTAATTAGTATCCTTACCGCTTCAGTTAGCTTTTCGGTTTTACCCCATCCTAGGTGCCGTCTTTTGGCGCTTAAGAGATACTATTTCAACTTTCTCAATTTTTCGTTCCTCTTAATGGTAGATTTGAATTATGACTTTAAGACTGTTATAGAAGAATAGAATCTGGTGATATATTCAAATTTTCATTGACATATTTGAAGCTTTTTTCTTTTCTTTTGTGTTCAGTAAATGAAGATTGAGCGTTTCTAAAAATGCGCAATTTTGACCTCATTTTCACAGAAAACTTTGGAGTTTTCGAGAAAACTTCACTGGATATCGTTTGAAGCACTTACACTCACAAAAGCAATAATTCATTAAAAATTCCATAATGTAAGACGCTTAAGATTATAAAAAAAATCATTTGCGTATTTTTTGAAAAATCGTAAGAATACTTCAAAATGGAGCTTGTATCATCTTATGCAAAGCGTTCAGCTCTATGGGTAAAAAATTGAAGAACAATTTAGAGTCTTTTTGAAAAAAATGTAATGCCCATATTTTACTCATCGTTGCGCAAAAATTACAATTTTCAAACAAGGGTACATGTCGTTAATTAAAGAACTAAATTGGTGAAAAAATTTCATTTACAGAAAAAATATCTGTCATCAGCAATGTAATTGTAGGGAGGCCCCCAAAAATTAAAATTCTTGCAATTTTCGATAATTCAGGGTTAATAGTGATATTTGAAGCTAGTCCAGCCTTGTATTTAACTCAATTTTTGAAAAACAAAAAGTATATTGGTGTCATTTTTAAGAAAATATTGAATGTCTTAAGGGCTTCAAGTAAAATACTCTCACAATTTAAAGAATACTGTTCAAAACCGCAGGACTTTGAGCCAGTGCAGATTGACAGGAATATATTCATTTTGGTAAAATTCTTTCTAGTAGTTTAGGCGCTAGTGCTCAAAGACGGAGACGGGCAGACGCAAATGAGGGAAACGAGAGCATACGAAACGAATTTGTTAAAATATTTATGAAAATACACACGTACAAAGTTTCATTTCTTAATTATTTTGGTCTTAGTTATTGGCCTAACGGCAATTCGCAAAGAAATATATGAGTATTTAAAAAGAACCAACAACAATAGATATTAAAATATCATATCAAGATATATAAGATATATAAGAAATATCAAGATATCACAGATAATTAAGTTTGCAGGTTTCTGCAATTTCAGAGTCCAGCAATAATAGATGAAACATACCTTACGTTTTGGATATTTTTCCTCAAGAACTTCAATTGTCAACGTTTTCTGATGAATATGCAACTTTTAACATTTGAAAATTAATACATATAAACTTTAACATTTAATTTTTTACGTTAACATTTGAAGTAGCCAAAGGCGCATTCAGGATTTTACTGAGAGGGGGAGGGAATCTATAGGAATAGTGCTCCGCCGTTTTCTTACAAATAATTTTTCATTTATGCTGAATATAAAATTACCTTTCAATTTATATTGATAATGTAAACAATTAATATTTTGAATGGCTTTGGTTAATAAAGAAAATTTGTGAAAGCTGTATCGCTGGCTTCTGGAGGAAGGCTGATCTCCCCCTGAGTGTCCTGCGGGAAAACTTCATCTTCAATGCCGCAGTTGGCAAAGCCGCATCCATACATTTATACTGAGAGAATAAATATATGAATGGCTGATGATTTTTATTTGAAAATGGCTTAAGATACAACTGACGACTGAATAAATAAGTTTCCTATCATTAATTGTCTTTAAAATTATGGGTACATTTAAAGTTACTGTTTCATTCAGAACTAATTCTCGTGACTTTTGCAATGTTTTTGAGAATATTCAGTCCCTAATAAATTGCCACGGAGGTCTTTATGAAAAAAAACTCCCCCCAAAAATGTTGATACACCATAATCTCCCACAAATAGTCAAAATAAATTGAATTGGCATTTGAAGAGAGTAAATAAGATATAAAAAAATCAGAACCCATGATAATAAAACAGCCAAAAGCAAATGACTAGTGAACACAGAAAGCAATCTTTCATCCAAACCAGCCTAGCCGTGCTTCATCTCTCAATTCCACAGAAACATAAACCTTGCAGGAAATCTTCTCTCCTCTGTTTGAGTTTAGTTTTCGCGGAATGTGCCCTTTCCGCAGTGACCGATTCAATTGTCCGAAGGAGTGACTCGCAGAAATTCACAGCAACCTTCCAAGGCATTCATCCGACCGGGAATCAGCTTGTGAGAAACGAGAGGTGGAGCCGTCGCACGTTGGTCGGAATGTACACAGAACACATGTAAGGCGGCATTCCTCCGACGTCGAGCCGGCTGGCCCGCGGCGCGGCGCGGCGCCGAACCGCCCCACGCCCACGGCGCGTCGCTGAACGAATCCGCGACGCGTCGTAGAACCCGGGCTTACTCGTGGCGCGGGCGGACACTGCGGCTGACCCGGGGTCAGCGGCGGCAAGAATGCCAGATGAATGGGCCCGTCGTCGTGTCGGTGTGCCCGGACGGTATCGCTTGCCGATCTGCGTAGCAGTCGCGTTGGTAGCGCGGCTGCCGTCGGTTTGTTGAAGTTTGCGTGCGAAAGGAAACGAACCGACTTCGCGCGTGAGGTTACGTGGGAGAACAACATGTTAAGATTGGTTATTGTCGGCGTGACGTTCATTCCCTTGAATACAGTCTTTATTAGAGAGGACTTATCAAAGCATTCTAATTAGGAGGCACCTATTCCCACTTGGGTAAAATAAATGAATCCTTTAGCCCACTCCTTCGAGTGTCGTTATGGCAAAAATTATATTTTGATACTGGCAAGACTTACGAATGTATTAATCTCTGTATTAAGGCAGCCATCAGAACAAAACCGCCGAAAAAATTAGAAGTAATAGAGATATTAATGACTCTTTCTGAAAAAATAATGAACACTGAATTTTAGTACTAAGATACAGTGTCAAATAAAAGTGGTAGGCTAAACACAAAGAAATATGTACCAGGCCTCCTGCCACGAATTCGGAGAATTCGTCACATTTTCGCCTCTAACTGAAGAATCTTGGCTTGTATTCTGCATTTTTCTGATACTTTATCAACATTATCTCAAAAATTACAGATTTGATAAAATCATTAAGATAACATTATGGAAGATGCATTAGCAGCGTATGAAAAGGAGTATGTTTGAATAGTTGTGACTTATTGATATATTTGATACATGCACGCAAATAGAAGCCAAGAGCAAAGAATGTCTCTAAGACACATACTACACTTGCATCACTCCGCCCAGTCTCGTAAATTAGTTAGCTGCAATCGTCCATCTTCCCGACCGACATCGCGGACTCGTCCGTGGCTTCGCACACTGCAAATGCCCATGGCTGAATCCGGCGATGCAATTTCTCCACCTAATGATGCGTTCACATCTTATTATATACGGCAGATATGCCTACTATTACTTTTCAACAACATAAGTATACGTATTACGCGGGCGAGCGTGCGATTCCCGAGCCTACGGGAGGCATAATTCAATAAGCGGCGTCGGCGCGTGACGCCTGCGTCGCCCGGAGTAATGAGGAAGTGCGAATCGCCGCCGCGCGCAGGCTCGCCGGGGCAGACCTCCTGCGCGGCGCGGCGCGGCGAGGGAATTAATTGCGCAGGCGCGCGCCCTGACAACTAAAACGCAGGCGGACGACGCATCTCTCCCACCTTAGGGGAAGGAACTGGACCGGCGGCCCTCAAACGCCAGATACCGATCTAAACGATCGGAGAAATTGAGATTTGAACACGCGTTCGCGGCGCCGGAGGTAGCGGACAGATGGTAATGGAGCGACACCGGCGCGGCGCGCGGGCGAGCGCGCTCTACGGGCGAGTGCGTGGGCCTTCGGAAGGGCGGGCGGCTCTCCGAGAGGTCTCGTGTAATGCTCACGTAGGTTTTCTTATCCACCGCAACCCTTAGATGGAATAAAAATAGTTTTGCCCTCTTCAGAATGTAAGAAAATTTAAATTAGTTTGTTACTAATCACTAGACCTCGTATTTTAGGAAAAAATGCATATTTAGTTCATTTAGTAGGTCGTGGAAAATAATTTCATATGTTTACCATGGCTTTGTGAAACCATCACTTTTAAAAATCATCTTATTTTAATTACTATTTTTTAAAAATTTTTTGTACTGAAACGCAAACACTCTCCAGATTTTCTCGAAACGTGAATGTTCCCTAATTGAATACGCAATGGACTACGCTCGGAAATCTCTCACCCAACAACCGAACATACAGTAAGGAGCTCTGCAAGTCTATATTAAGAGAATGTTTCACGCTCATCTCCTATCAGAATGCATTTTTTAGACAATTACACCCATTCCCGGTGCAGCTGCGCTTTTGACAGGTTGAGGTTTCTTGCCGCTGCGCGTCGTCTACGCAATCCAGGCGCGGAAAGGTGCAGAGTAACACAAATTCCTACTACTAGAGGAAAAATGCCGAAAGACATGTCTTCGAAAGACGTCATTATTTCGTCACTGGTAGATGGATCATGAAGATCTTATTTTTGATGGAAATATATAGTTTTGCAATTTGTGTTACACATAGTTTGGAATAAAACTGCTCTATTTCCTACTCTCCAAAATAGACAAGTTTGAACGCAAAGGAAAGCCTTTGACACAGCAAGTGTCAATGTCAATTAAATGTCAACAGAGCAAGTGTCACAACGAAGTGTAAATTAGTGCTGTTAAGGGAGCCGTTGCAGATGGGTAAACTGCAAATGAGAAAGAATAATTAAAAGAGAATCCTGGATATGGTATAATGGATCAAGTGGTTCAAGCTTTGATGGGAGAGGGTGGAGATGTTCCAGACGTGCACATGAAAATTTGACTAAATTTAAGTTTGCTCCAATAACATCTGTTTCAGTGGAAATATCATTTCCAACTTTCAAAATGGTTTTAAATGATAAATGACATGACCATTCTGAAGGAAATGTGGACAAATCTAGATTTTATATTGTGCTGTTAATTATGAATGCTTGTGGTCAATTTTATAAAGGTTGACTTCCCAACATAATGATAAAAAGTGCCTAATTTACTTCTTTTGTGATCAGTTTTAGATGTCAGAATCAATTTTCATGTTTAAGGTTTTAAAAATTCAGGTTTAACCATTTTATAACCTAATTTAAGTGCCTAAACGTCACTTTTTATACCTAATAGTCCCAATTTCATAACTTTGTTACATACTTTAGGTGCCTAAATCACAACTTTTGGGGCATAAAATTCCGAGGTTTACTAATAAAAAAATTTGAGAACTGCCTTTCTTAACTGAACAAACATGCATGTATTAAAACCACATGTTCTCATTATTATAATTATTGATCGATTATTTCGTGTTTCTAGGTTGGTAACTGCTATTAGACGCGTGAGTGTGGCGTATGCTATAGCTTGGGAGGTGGTTCCCCGCCAGAACAAGAGATTTAGCGTTGACCTGCATGAAGGACTGCTTTCCTTTTCAGGTATCTCCAGAAACGGAGCACCGCTCCAGCCCAAACATGCTCCGAGTTCCCGGCGTTTGTAGTAGTGTAGTGCTAGTAAGTGCGCGCGTGCGTCCGTTAACGCGCCAGACTATGTACGCGCGTGTAAGGGAGGAGGTGAAGATGGGAAAATAAAGTTTGCGTACTGTCAGCGATCGTATCCTGACACATTCCGGCACTCGCCTTGACTGAATAGGAGGAACTAGGAAAGCTACCGAGCACAACAGCGCTCGGTTCAATCCTAAGCCACACAGCAGCGGCAAAATTCGACATATCTATCCAGAGTTCTGATTATTATTTTAGAACAACTTCCCATGTCGTCTGGCCGCAAGGTATCCGGTGACAAATTACTTATGATAAGTGACTACGTTTGAAGACGGAGCGTCGCGACGATGCGAAGTGAAGCGAGGCGAGGCAAAGAGACGCAAGGTGAAGCGAGGCGAGGCGAAGCGTGGCGAAGCGGGTGAGGCGAGGAGAAGTGAGGCGAAGCGAAGCGAGGCGAGGCGAAGCGAAGCGAGGGGTAGCGAGGGAAAGCGAGGCGAAGCGAGGTGAGGCGAAGCGAGGCGAGGCGAAGCGAGGCGAGGCGAGGCGAGGCGAGGCGAGGCGAGGCGAAGGGAAGCGAGGCGAAGCGAGACGAAGCGAGGCGAAGCGAGACGAAGCGAAGCGAGGCAAAACGAGGCGAGGCGAAGTGAGACGAGGCGAAGCGAGGCGAAGCGAAGCGAGGCGAAGCGAAGCGAGGCAAAGCGAGGCGAGGCGAAGTGAGACGAGGCGAAGCGAGGCGAGGCGAAGCGAGGCGACGCGCGGCGAAGCGAGGCGAAGCGAGGCGAGGCGAAGCGAGGCGAAGCGAGGCGAAGCGAGGCGAAGCGAGGCGAAGCGAGGCGAAGCGAGGCGAAGCCAGGCAGGAGACGACGCAGGCCCGCTCCCTGGGACATTCCGCACGCTGGCGGTGGCGATCGCGGCCGAAACGTTCGGCTCGTAAATTGTCTGCAGTCGCCGCCGACTACCAAACGCCTCCAGATGCTCCGCGCCGCACGGCAGGCCTCGCGACTCCTCCGCATAAATCTAGAGGACGGGACGCGGAGAATCGGAATGGATTTCTGGAATGTGGATCGTCGCGGTGGCATGGAGTCTGTGCGAGCGAGGGCGAAGCACATCGTCCGTGTCGATATGGGGAGTGAAAACAGGTGACATTTCCTTTGGAAGTTACAATTATATCAGGCTCACAAATAAAAGGCTCCCCGACACGAGAACCCGTTAGCATAATAACGTCAGTTAGAAAGGAAAGAGGATAATAATTCAAAATATTGTTATTCTTCATAGATAATAATCTACAGAAGAAAAAATAATGAAAAATATCGAAAACAGCGGCGAGGAAGGATTGTGCACGACAGAAAATGGGAAGGCACAATTCTTGACAGAATGGAGGAAATAATCAAAATTGAGAATGATTAGGGTATGGAATATAAATAAATGCTAGTGTTCCTTGCAGCAATTAATATTGACCATATTCATAATAAGATTCAAGAAAAAATGCTTTCGAAAATATACAGATATGGTTCTTTAATATATTGTATAACATGATTGTTAGTTTGACGACATAGCAGATACCTGACTGTTATATTTCAACTCCTCCTGACCCTAGAAATATTCAATAATCCTCATAGTGAATGCTGTAAGATACTAAGAACACACTTTAAGGTTTAGAAGTAGAAGGTTAAGCGGTAATTTGTGAATTATATTACAATATCAAAGACGAAGCACAACCAACAATCTCTGATCAAGATGATATTAGAGGCTTTGTCGAAATTACTGGTTCCTTTACATTGCAGAGATGGGGTCGTGCAGATACACACATCTCCAGTGTGAAAGTGTCGTGACTCCAAGAAATGATTTTTCAGAAGAGCACTTTAAAGGTTTGACATTACATTATCATATCAACTCTATGAAGTACGAACATCGCGGGAACATCATAGATTATAATAGACCTAAAAAGAAATGACACCAATCTAGGACGCAAGACCATAAAATTTCACTTTAGATAATGTAACTCAAACTTTTTGAGTAACGACACGTTTCTACTGGGGGTGCTTGAGTAAGTATGGAACAATATCTTTCAAAACTAAGCAAACGAGGCAAGGAGGGTGCAGGAACCTTATCCCCTACCCAAAGTGCAAATCGAGGGGCTAGGGGGTGCGCGCGCGGCTGGCTCTTGGGCTGCGGGCTCAAACTCAGTGAGGAGACTCGTTTCGGGCGGTGGCGATCGCGCGTCGCCAAAGCGAAGGATTTTCCAACGCCAAGCAACCCTTATTTGTTGCATTTCCGCAGACGAACCACGCGATCCCAGTGTATAATTATCGGGTGGGCACTCTGTGTCCAACGGGTTTTTTATTACTTGAAACCTCTTGCCGTGGCGTTGCTTGGAAAACGCCCAGGGCGGAGGGGTTACCGCATGCGAAGACAGACTCATTGCGAGTAATGCGTCCGGGGAGTGCCAGAGGATGCTGGCAGAGCGGATCGTTCCGGCTAGTTGTCTGATCGATATTAAAAGCACGTGCATTACGATTCTGAGATCTAAATAACCGCTGGATTGATTTTGTGTGGTTTGAAAGCAGAGAACTCACTCTCCTCGGCTATATAATACGTTTTTGTTGCTTTATACTTCCAAGAAGAAATTTACAAATTAAAATGTATTAAACAAACACAGTGTGTTCCGCAGGAAATGCGTTTGCGAATTTGCGAAGTATTGCGATGCTGGCGATATCGTTGGTACAGCGAAAAAGCACGAACTCTATCGGCATTTCTTTTGCATTCTTGAAAGGAATAGATAACTCATAAAATATCAACAACAACAAAAATGTCATTAACTAAGGATCCACCAGTTACCAAAAACAATATTTTGAACTCCGTGAGAATAATTCGTACGGAAGTTATTAGTACCTAGTATATAGCAAATTTCTCGTAGCATTACGAGGGTTTTGCTTCCGTTTATCACTTCTTTGTTATTAGCGATTCAAATAACTTAAGCGATCAATGGTAATAAGGCTATTGGTAAAGAGCTGCACGAGGTACCTACAGATTTCATACTAATTCTTCATTACACCTTTTTACGGTTTTTTCTTGCTGAGGGTAATTTGTGCATACTTTGATACTCCATGAAACAAAAATTACACAGATATGCTGTGAATTTATAAAACGAAAGTGATTTATTGTCAATTTTTATTTTTAGCAAAACAAGCTAAGTTTAAGTAACAGTTCTTTTTAATCATACGTCACCAATCCAGTAAGTAAAAATCCAGTAAATGAAAATTCCAATAAGTATAAATTGAGTAAGTAAATTCATTTTAAAAAATCCAGTGAGTAAACAATCCAGTAAGTAAAAATTCCAATGAGTAAAACTCCACTAAGTAAAAAATCCAGTAAGTAAAAATTGCAGTAAGTAAAAAAATCCAGTACGTAAAAATCCAGTAAATAAGTAAAGTGCAAAGTAAAATGAAACCGAACAACGTAATCTTCGTGATAAAAACGGTGCATTTGGAAGGGCGGAGCGGCGACTGGCGAGGGGCGGGGCGGCGCCTGGAATGCGGCGATTTGCGTGCGTCGATGCTCACGCCAGAGCGACGCGCGAGCGGTGTGTTAACGGCCCATTTCCCTGCCCGCGGGCGCGGGCGGCGACGTGGACAGAAGGCTTGGGAGCGGGCGCTATCGCATGCTAACCTCACTCCTCTGACTTTTATGCGGAGCGCACCTTCTCTTTCGTAGGAGACACGAATGAGGCGTAGGTTGAAACGCTGATGCGTTTAGTAAAAACTACGAATAACGATAAAATGTTGCTTGAGTGATTTAACAACCAAATCATAACTCCACTTTATGAGGCATAAATCACGTCCAATTATTTTGAGTCGCGCTCTCCAGAAATGCGTCAGTCACGATTAGCTAATTATTGGCTATAAGGATAAAAGGGAGTGCGATTGAATCATTTACAAATTATTCTTTTCAGTCGTCAGTCTTCTACAATTCGTTGAAAAATTCTCCACCGTATACACACAAGTGTTTACTTTATTATCTCTCAAACTTGTATTCTCCTCTTAAAAACTTACATTTTTTGTTAAAACTCTAACAGGCAGTTTAAGAAAATATCTTCAGTTTAAGGTGCATACTTCGCCAGCAATGAATATGCCATTCTTTCAATGTAAATTGGCATACTTTTTCCGCTTCCTTATACACTTAATCTTTGACGATAATCGTACTTGAAAGTACCAAATAGAACTGTCACATGTCTTCTTTGTAAGTGACATTAAGTTGTGAATATATTAGATTATTTAACTTGCTCTTTGTATAGTACTATAATCTCTGTTAAGATATTCATAGAAATCGCAGCTGAAAATTATATTTTGACGACTTTGAAAGACATCTTACACGAGATCATACAATTTTCTATGTTCTCACATTGTAATTTCTGGATTTCGCAAAACTCTTATATTGTCATTCATCCTGTTGTCTAATACCAATCCACGTTTATTATCTTGATACGAGAACCAGCGACACGTCAGCGCCAGGCTGGTGGAGAGAGGAGATTGAATTTCTCCTTTTGAATAGCTGCTGAACCGCAGTATTATCCGCCATGAAACAAGTTTTGCAACAGGATTTGGAGAAAATTACATGTCGGATGGTAAATGCTACATCACTGAACTCGGAATGTGGCTTACTCTGTCAAATGCATTCAGGATAAGCAGAGGTATTCAGAGAAAGTGCAGCTCCTTGGGAAAGAATTGAGATCATGAAATCTTACAGGTCAATTAGCATTCTGATTTGGTAGGCGACTTGTCTCCAAATATATGATCGTTAAAACGATATTTGCTGTTCGAAACATGTTTTAAAATCGTGAGGTTCTGCAGGTTCGAATTCAGTATATTTAATAGAACTGGTTTTTTACTTTGGCACTGGTGAAGACCCGAAACGTGTTACCTTCCGGTGAAACATTTTTGTTGAACTCATTCCGATGATGCATCGGGTGCGTAGTTCTCAAAATCACACAACTGTTGCATTTCTATCTCACGCGTTCAGTGCCTGAAACGACAATGCTCGTCGCAAAGTTATTTGTTTCGAGTCTCAGGAAATGTCCCGTGTTTCTCTCACGCTTCAGGGAACTGTCAATCGTTGAGTTGTCGTGCCCTGACATCTCCATCCCGAAGCCACAAAACCTAGGATAATAACCGCTTCGGCCTGTTTATTACAGCTGAACATCTATACCGGTTCGGTCAAGTAAAGACAGTGGTAATGTTCTGAACTCTACAAATCCATTTGTTTTTCAACACAGTAGTCATTGAAATAGAGATGCTGGAAATGTATTTTATTTCATATTGCTTTTAAGATTGACAAAAGGGCAATATTTTTAAGATATTGTAGAGACATGTATTGCCCAAAACTTACAATTATAAAATGTTTAGATATATGCACCAGTTGTTTTACACAATAAGATTTGACCATTAAAATTCACAGAAACCGGAGCATTAGCATTCAGTGTTGAATTTCTTTTACATTGCTGCGTTGTTTAATATGTCAATAATGTCGTGCACTTATAAAATAACGTCAACTTCCCCATTATCGAACCTTATTGCAGATCATATTAGACCTTTTATAAATGGGAAGAAGTATTTTCAAGGTCTCACTTTCACCACAAAATAAGCCACAAGAACGAACCTTAAAACAAATAGAACTTTGTGATTATGTCGAAAAAACGACAAAAAAATAATAGCGAGTCAATCAACAGTTATCAGAATTCTTTGAACAGATCTACCTGCCTGTATTACACGCAGCAGGGCGGCGCTGGGACCTGGTTCCGCCCTGCTTTTGGTGAGCCATGGGCCAGGAGAGGGGGGAGGGGGAGGNNNTTAAGATGCGACTTATACGCCGGGGGCCATTATCGCGCCTTCCCATTCAAGCGCGTTGCGGCGCGGCGTGGCGCGGCAGCAGGCGCGGGCGCTGGGCGGGAGCCGATCGACACAGTCACGAGGCCGACACGTTCCACGCAAACAAAAAAGTGAAACAATAGGAGGGAGAGGCGGTGAAGGGGGCCGTGAAGTCCACGAAGGAAAAAAAAAACAAACAACAAACTACACAAGATAATCCGAGGAACAGGAACTGGGATAGGGCGAACGGTCAGACGAATAGAAAAACAAAGCAGTTGCCTACAGCAGCAAAATTAGCCGTGAAAAAAGTTACTGTTCTAAAATGCCATACGTGAAAACTGAAATCTCTTTCTTCCTCGACACATGAAGTCAAACCTAACATAGGCAATGTCACACTATGATAATTGAGTCACAACATCAGATATCAGAGATTGAAGATAAAAATTAACAAATATTTGGATTTTTCAGTCAAACTCGAAATTTCTTTCCGAGTTTCTGGGTATTAAATAAAAACATCGACACCTCTCAGTTGATCAGACGCTGCTTATTATTCCGTCCATTTGCGGGAATTTTCGATATAAGTAATATAAACTGACCAAAGCGTAATCAAATACTCCAAGCAGAGTAATGTAGTGAATGGCAGGTACCAAAGTAAAATGAACGCGGTACATTGAAACCGATCACGAGAGCATCACCGGTTCTTTAGACCCGGCGGTGTCAAAAAACGCGAGAACTGAAAGAGCTGAAAGGGAATGTGATGGCACAAAGACGAATGGCGAGGCCAGCAGCAGGTAAGGAGGCAGCAGCAGCAGCAGCAGCTGCAATCCGTCTTTGCGAACGGGAAGCGATAACTTGCGGCGGCGAAGATTCAATTAACAGAGATGAGTATCGCGCAGCGCCCCGCTCTCGCTGCGGCGGCGGGGAGGCGGCCGGGCGGGGGCATTATTATTAGCAGCTCCGCCTCCAAAAGGAGCAAGGCGGACCGTGACTGCTTGATAAATATCCAATATCGAGGAGTTATATAAATTTAATGGGTGATATTTCTATAGGGCCGCCTCGCGAATCGTCCGAGAAAACAGGTCTCGCCGAAAAGAGACAGACGTTTTCTCAGGGTTCACTCGCCTAATGGGAAGTGAAATAATGCCGCGGATAAAATGGATGTCGAATATCTTCCGAGATGAGAGACGCCAAAGCTCTAATCGGATCTTTTTTAACACGTTTTGTTGGCAGGAGTACTTATAAACATGAGCCGTGAACTCATTTAACGAATGCAATGAATTCTACGCAGTTTTCATCGCCTGCAGTGCCTAACGTACGTGAAAATATGGGCGCGTACCTAGTGGGAAGCACTTTTCTTTTTCGCAATTAGTCATGTCTGCTGGCCGGTAACTTATCGCGTTTCGCGCGAAATAAGGCTACTTCTTAGGATTCCAGGGGAGCAGATGAAATTCTGGCCGCAGGCGTCGACGAGTGCATCACGTCTCTTGTTGCCCGCCTGTTGGCACATGCCAGGCTGCTCGCGAGGGGAATGTAGTGTCCGGGCAGCTTCAAGCCAGCTAATACAAAAAGGTTTTGTTTACATGCGAGATAGCTATACTCACAAACTATTAGATAGTTCTTCTGTACTACTAATGAGAACAGAGTTGAAGTATGGAATATTTTGAAGATACCCTTGAGTTCCCTGAAGAACAAATTGAGGGTGGAAACCCGACTGGGAGCTCTGGGTTATCTCAGCGAGCCATATAACATTTTTTTATTAGTCAACTAAGATCCCATAAAGGCCAAGAGCTTCCTGTATTTTTGCAGAGAATGCTGAATGAAGTGATGGGGTGATGATGTGGGGTCAAAGGAACACAAATACAACCATACCCGACGCCGGACTCGATCCCGCGATCCTTCGACCCGAGATCGCCATGGCACTACTTGCGCCTCGGCGATCTCGGTCACTCGGATCGGCCCTATCACATTAGTGCCTTATAAAAGATCTCTAGCTAAATGCCGGGCAAGTCCCTCCTCGACTTCAATTCCTATTCTACAATTCTATTGCTAATCTGCTCCCATATTTCACATCAATTTGGGTTGACGAAGATTAATTAATTCTTGTGGATTTTCGCAAAATTCCGAAGATATGGTGATATGTTATTTCCTTACTGATTTAACGAATGATGAGAATTTGATTCAATTTGTAAATATATCACAAATTGTATATTGACAACCACCGAAATAATATGCCAAAGCAGATATTAGTGATTAAATAGACATATTTAGCAAGGCGAAGCAACAGATTCATTTTCTCAAGCTATATACACACTTAATGAAGAAAAATTAAGGAAGATACAAAGCATGGAATGCGGAAAATTGATGTAAAGTATGACAAACCTAATTTCTATTTAATGACTTCCTTAACACATTTATTCAGAATGAACACATTATGCAAATAAAGACAGTTATACCAGGCATCCTGCAATTTCTTGACCCTCTGTTCTACACTAAGTAGACGCTAATTTGACGCCAAAGGCAGTTCCTGCCCAGCGTCGTTCCTCGCGAATCAACTCGTCGTCACGCGCCTGGGCAGGTGCTGAGTGGGTTAGTTCCCCCGCGTGACAAGCCCCCCCCCCCGGATCGCTCGGAGCGCAGGCTGGCATTCCCCTCGCGACGGCCAGAGCCTTCGCCTCACCATCACCGCCACCGCCCTCATCGTCACCACCATCACCACTTCCACCACTGCCATTATCATCACGGCCACTGCCCTCCCCGTCACCACCATCACCATCGCCATCACCATCACGGCCATTTCCCTCACCATCACCATCACATCCACCACCTCACCATCATCATCACAGCCACCGCCCTCATCGTTACCATCACAGCCACTGTCATTATCATTACGCCACCATCCTCATCGTATCCATCATCACCACTGCTATCACCATTAAGGCCACCGCTCCCACCATCACCATCACCATCACAGCCACCACCTCATCATCACCATCACAGACACCACCATTATCATCACGTCCTCCGCCGCCGCCATCACAACTTCCGCCACACCTACCACTGCAACTACTGCCCTCACCATCACAATCACCGCCACCATCATCACGGCCACCGCCGTGTCCATCTATCACCGCCACAGGCACCATCACCGCGTCTGCCACCGGCACCGCCACCACCATCAGCATCTCTGCCACCGTCACCACCGCCCCAGCCGCTGCCGCCGCGGCCCATTCTCCCTCCGACGTCCGTCAAAACAGCCGCTTTCATTTCGGGAGCCGCCTCCGTCTTCGCGTTATCCGTCCCGCATCGCCTTCCCCCGGCATGCTTTATTCTCCAGTCAGTCAAGGAAGGAGCTTGATCGCCGACTATTCGGACGCAGACAAACCTGCTCGCACAAGAACGCGAGCTGCATCGAAGCCAGGATCTGTGTAGTTCCGTGTCAAAGAATCCCGCCGGCGCCCGCTTGTCTGCGCGGCCTAACTAGCTCCAGGGCGAAGGGGCGCGACTGTCAAGAGGCTTTGCGAAAGGGGATCGACGAGATTCTCACGTGATCGATTAGAGATATTACGTTCTTCTCCCAGGGTTAAAATCCCACAATTGAGCAGAGGAAACGCTTGAGTTGAAGGAGGATAAGCTCTTTCAAAGCCTTTCTCTAAACGACCACTGTGAACAGATTATTGATACTACAGTTCAATTGCCTGTTGAATAGACACTACGTTCCGGTAGTCAACATTTTCAACTGGTGCTACTGAATGCACCAGGCGAACAGATCGAGATTACTGCACTTACACGAGATGAAGGAAATATTAAAAGAAGGAGTAATGACACAGAATATCGTTGAAAAGCAGCTGAGATGCCAAAGAAAGAATACTTTTTAAATTTATTCTGTAATTTAAGAGGAGAAGGTGCCGAGAGAACGCGGAACAGGTACAAGTAAAATTATTACACTGCATTATTGTGAAAGTGAACAAAAATTTAATTGAAAAGCAACCAGAGAAGATAATGAAATAAGGACAATTGGTGGTAGTTTCTAGCAGAGGCAATATGTCTAAGAAATAGCTAACAAAAATGCAATGAAAGAACCAGCGCTATAAATAGCGCCAGGAAGTTTCATTTAACGATAGAAAGATATTTGCAACCCGAGCAAGTATGAAGTGAAAAATAATAGTTCAGCGCTAACTCAATGCAGTTATGTAGGATTGTAATGTAATGTACAATCGTGGAAACATCCGAGCAGGTATATTTTCCACGTTAAAGAATAAAAAGAACTGTAGTGTATGACAATGACCAAATTTGATTATAAATCACACCACTAATAAGCAAGGGCATCTGAGGTAAATATCATGAACAGAGAAAATAACAAAACAGTACAAAGGAAAAGAGTACATCTGCAGAGGAAAGTGTGTATGAAAACCACTAGGAATGAGGCGTTAAGAACATTAGAGGTGTGTATATGAATTCAAAATGCCAGCAGTAATACCAGGAAAAATTAAACAAATGCCCAAAAGGCAATTACTAGGAATGGAGGTAGAGATAATCCTTTTATTAGTGCAAATATTTACTTCAACGCAAAAAAAGGTATTTAAAATCAAGATCAGAGGAGAGGAACAAAAAATGCAGAAGAAAAAACACCACAGAAATTTTAAAGTCAGGCAAGGTGGCGATATGCGTGGAAAGAGTTGTTGACAAAAGGCGTGGCTTCGGAGAGCGGTATGTACTTTTGGCGAAGCGGTGGAGCGCAGGGGCGAGGGGGGGGGGTAAAATGCGATGCAAAATCTCGGGAGAGGTGCG
>BOPP01000219.1:836508-862099 GCA_017312745.1 Gryllus bimaculatus
CGGCGGTGGCGGCGGTGGCGGCGGCGGCAGGGGCGGTGGCAACCTGTTTTACCCTCTGCGGTTGCGCCGGGAAGTGCCCAGATAAAGAGGCTACCTGTGCGAAGGAAATGGACAGCAGGTGGGCTTCCTACCAGAGCCTTCTCTCAAAAGAATACATTACCGACACAACACAGTGTTCCTTCACTCCCTACAGAAAAGAGACGTAATTTGATTTCTAGGAGCAGTTTACAAACCACTATTATATAATATTCGAACAAATAAAGTAGTTGGTGTTTTATTGCTCTCGCGCTACAATGTACTTCTATTCATAAATGAAATAGTGATATGAATCAAAATGCATCTCAGCGGGAGACGTAATTAGGAAAACAAAAGGTGCATATCACCCAACACTTTATTAATACTCATTCGAAACATGAATGCAACTATCAAACAATTAATCAGGCAAATATAACCATTTCACTGAATTATTTGAGACTCAAAAAAACGTTATTTTACCAACCTAAAGGCATTCCGGGAGGTAAATCCCCCGTAAAATTCATGAAAATGTTTCATTTTCAAGAAATAAATTAGAAGTTACATCTACAACCCACACGAGACATTCTGTTATTGACATGTCTTCTATATCGATGGAGGATTCTTTCCCAGTAGAATGCAGGGCGATCCGCAGAATCGACGTAAAGACGCAGACCGATCGCCCACAACGAGCGATTCATCACTTGAGAAAAGACGTAAAATCGATTCCTTCGCGGCGAAAAAGTTCGGGGGAAAAAAGAAACAGGCTGCAAACAAGTTTGTTTCCGAGCGCAGGTCTCCTCCACATCTCATCGCCTGACCCGCCCGGGCGTATGGCACGCAAGGCAGTTCGGCGTTGGCTCGGCTTACGCGTTTGCATGCACGCGTGCAGCGGCCGTATCTCTCCGAGGAACGTCTCAAACGAATTACTCCGTAATCGACCGTCACACCGTCAGTTCTTCGCCTCGGGAAACTGGTTTCGATTCCCGCGCGCTCGAAGCAATTCCTCATTGGAGCGCCGCAACAGGAAACATATTTTTGCGCCATTCAGTCGTTACACAGGTTGCGAGGAATTTCGCGACTGACACGTTCTGCGCTTGTTTATTGGAGGGCCCCGAAAGCGGGACGTTCCGGGTACACAATCCGCGGGACCGGCTCCGCCGCCACAATGCGGGCCGCCTTCGCGCCCGGGGACCCGCCCGCCCATTCAGATTGTTTACATGCGGCGCGGCGCGACGGGACGGCCGGGCGGCGCCTTCGAGAGCGGCGGGTTCAGCGCCCCCGAGCCATTTGCATCGCGGCCAAGAGCTCCCGCGCGGGGGCGAGCGGGCGGCCGGCAAGGCGGGGTGCGGAGGCTGAGGGAGAGACCTCAAGGAGGAGTGAGCGAGGACAGGAGTTGCCAACTGACGAAACTACGGAATTGGGCGGGCTGAATTGGCTCTTCTCACTCTTACAATACTTGATTTTGAATTTTACTTCATCGTAAAATGCAATTGCAACAAGGAAAAATATTCTAATGCTACAGGAAAAAACTGCAATTTTTCGGCAGATAAATCCATATTTCCAGGCCCTCGTAACGTAAAAGTGGTTAAATTCAAGTGTAAGTGCCCTATAAAGACCCGTTCACAATGCAAACATAAGCACGGCGTCAACTTAAAAGTTAGGACTACGTCCGTACGCAGACTCGCAATGCGTTCGCATACGCATTACACGTAAGATGTCAACTTGAAAGATTCTGTGCTTAAGGTCCATTCTCAATGCAAACGTAAAAAAAAAGCATAGCGCTTAAACATTAACATAAGTGATAGACTGAAGTATTCACAAGGTCTAACATCAACGTAAGAAAATAAGAGTTTCTATTGGCCGTGAGACATTCTGGTTTACTATTGGTTGGATGTGAGAATCGATTTCAAGGTATCGACTACCAATATGGCGTTAGTTCTTTTATCGACTTTGCTCCAATTTTGATTCTCGATTTTGAGTTACCGTTCTGTTATGCATAAGCACTTAAGCGTAAGCGCAGATGCTTGTAAGCTTTAAGTTAATGTCTTACGTGTTATGCTTATGCGAACGCATTGTGAATGAGTCCGCTTATGGACGTAGTCCTAACTTTTATGTTAACGCCATGCTTATGTTTATGTTTGCAATGGATCTTAACTGTTGTCTCTGCAGCGAATCTGGCCGGAAGGTCCTAGGGCTTGTTACCCGGAAATGGCGTATTTTCGTCACTACCTAAATAGCAAGTTAGCAAACATGGCGTGGTAGAAAATTCTAGCAGCTGTCTGTTCCGAAAAGATGTTTTCGTGCTTTCTCCGATCAATGCCAGGCGAATGCTGGTGCAGTAGCTTAACAAACTCGCCCCGGAACGCACGCGATCTTTCCTTCCTCTTCCTGTTTCCTCCTCTTCTCTTCTATAAATGTACACGCACTACACTACCACACAAGTTGGGGACCAGCCGGGAGCTTCGAGCTTATCCCCGTTACGGAGGTCCCTAGCCGGCGGAGATATCTGGAAGAGAAGAAACCCGCGATCGTGGTCGGATTTCATATTCCAGCCAGCGAGGAACTCCGCCACCTCCCTTGATATAACATTCACTAAACTTACGGGACTCATGAACTAAACCGTTAGTTCGCCGGGAAACACGAATCAATCAATTAAACCAATCATGAGAAATGATCGAGTAAAGAATTGCAAATATATTAAACTAAATAATTAGATTAGAAAAATCTGATTATTTGTAGACTCATCGCACGCCTTCATTAAATCAAAAAACTTCATCAACCGCATTGCGGCTATCTTCATTGCAAAAAAATATATGGCCGTTTGAGCTCTGAAAATACCAATATACTAGAATGGATCAATGGGAACAAACGTACCAAAATGAATAAGACGCGGCTGACAAACGACGAGAAGACCGAAGAAGGCGTACAAAGGAAGAAAATGTTTCACGTAGCAGCTAAAAAAGCAACCATTTCTAAACCTAGAAAACTGAATAATGGCATATTTCTCATCGCAGACTATTGAGACGCGAATGTGTAATAGTAATTAAACTATCAAAAGAATTCTGACTAAAAAATTCTTTTTACAGCAATTAACACAAATACCAGTAGTGTATATTTTTTGAAAAGAAATTTGTCCCCACAAAATATTCCATCTAACAATTAACGATTTTATGAAAAAGAAGTGAAGTAAATGTGGCGAAATATTTTCGCCACCAAGCGTGCAGAATGTCTGAATATTTAAAGAGTTTCGAGCAGAACAAGCGAAAGATAGGGCTGAGACTAAAAAGAAACAAGAGAAGACCTAGTGCCAACCCTGTATTCCAAGTCTGAGTAGCTGTTGGAAGATAATCCATCTCCGTGATAAAGAGATAAGCCCAATTAACAGGGCGATAACATAAATTTTGTGTAAATATTGTCTTTTGGTATTTGCATTGCTAAGTATGTTGAATTCATTTGTTAACAGATTTATCTGAAGTTTCCAAATCCTTCAAACGAGTTTTCAAGCTGCTGAACACCTGATCTGTCGATAACATATCCTACGAGTTTTCTGGGCTCCTTGTCAGTGAATAATGTCTTTTCCTGATTGCCTCGTTGCTGTTAGAATGAAAGGAGCACTAGAACTTTACGGGCTGAGACTTCTTAGCAAACAAAGGTGTATATTTTTCATAAATTTAGGTGACTTTTAAAAACTATTTACATTAACTTTTGTTAAACGTCGTTTCATAGTAACAGATTGATATACTCATATGAAACAATGGTTAAAATTCCTTTTTGGCCACGAGCACAAACACATTTTCTGTCTTCTTAGAAACGTGTAAATGTGTTCAGTCACTCCGACGCTCTATTCGCTTTCGAAATAATAAAATAATATTGATCTGACAATCTCAGAGATATTATCATACCTATTAATTATACACAACCCCTCCCCAGCTACATTTAATAGTTGTAAATTAAGCAGGACGAAATATTTTCTGTCCTTATATCGTTCTGTTTAGGCACGACACTGAAACTTTTCGCTTATTGTATCTTTTAAATTGTGTTTCTACTGTTTATCTTTACGAGCAGGAACGAGCGGCAATAAAAAATTCATTTCAATTTGTAGCAAATATATAATGTTGAAATAGTCTTCATTAACTGTTTTTATTTTGTTGCCCGACTGGTTTTAATACTTACGTTTACTTCATGCTTTGGAAAACTGTCCAAATGGAATCAATCTATCTTGGAAATTTATTTCTATGATCGAGTTGCGGATTGGGTTTCATTGAGAACTCAGCCATTCAGTTATAACATTAACAATATTTATTGGAATCAAGAAAAAATAATTTGACCAGCCACCAAATCAGCATTGCCATGTCATCTTTACAAATACAAATACTTTTCTTTCGTCTCATTCTATTGTTGGCAATCTAAACGTATGGTAGCCTCAATAAAATTTCCATGATTTTTGTTATATTTCGTACTTAAAACAGTTTAAATTTAAGAACCATTTTTTTATTCATGCTTGAAATCTTCTCGAATATCTTCGAAAACGACATTATTTTAAAAAAATGGTATTACGTTAATATGAATTTGTCTTAAACAAAATTTATATTTCGTTGCCGCGGGTCTTACTGGATGATGACTTGATAATCTTGAACTATGTCGACGACTGCGAGGTCTTGACGGCGAATAATTCGGAAGTTTTTTGAGGGACTCGTCTTTCTTGATGTGAATTCCTGATAATTTTAAATTGTTATCTCATAGAAAAAAGTTCCTGGGTCGCGTATTAATATATTCTACTGATATAACATTGCGATTAAATCTAAATCTCAATTCGCTGTTTTTAAACATTGAATTAACTGATGTTCCAGATGGACATCCATTTCACATAAATCGAATATCACGTCTTCTAAAACCTCGTGCGCAATCATGAATATTACATGCAAATTCGTTCTCATGCGTGCCTGGCGGAGGCTAAGTTCATCTTGACTATAAAATGTACGACATCAATTCACCACGTTACCTTTGACTTCTTTTGTTCTGTGAATGTTTCTAATCAAATATATCATTTGTCATCTCACAATAATTTTTCTCGTTCATTTTTCGTACTCGATTATTAACCTCTGACGCAATTGGCTACCACGGATCTTCTTGAAAACACGACCATGGCACACAAAAAGTGCCGCCACATTCGTTGTATGATTGTGATGTGAAACGGAAGGTAAAGCATCAAATTTCGTCAATCAACTCTCCTTCGCTATTGTCCACTCTTATTTACATCACAAACTCTGCGCCATTCAGAGAATGATGAGATCAAGACCCTATGTAGGAAGAGCAGGAAGGTCCACTGCAAGATACCAACGATGGGTTAGTTTCGTTTTCAAATCTCACAAATTGCGAAAAGCTAAGTAGATTAATATCAACTTAGCTCAACAGAACTGAATTTTCTCTTCGCTAAAAAATTAGTTGTTGAAAAATATATTGTGGGCTGCCTCTGATATCAACATGCATGTATAAATCACGCCATCAGAACGACATGGTTTTTCTCCATATCCTTAGCAGGAATGATGGTTCCACACGCTCGAAACCTCTGTTGTCAAATCTACGACATATTAAAACAATTTTCAATACAGACTCGTAGAAATATTTCTATGAACAAACTGGCATAAAATTTGTGGATAATTATCAGCCGTCTCTAAAGTTTTATAATACTTCCCTATAGAATTTCATCGAAGTCGGTAGGAATATTGTCCGAGACCGCGGAATATTCACGCTTGAAGCGCTGCTCGCTACAACAGAGCGTTTTTCGCGAGCGGGGCCGTGCTCGGACGCGGACAACGACATCGACGCGACGCTGCGCGAGTGCTCGCATATCGCGGCGTCCGATCCGCACGGCGCGGCGTAATCCGTCCCCGCGCCGCGGAAAGCGATAAACGGCTCGGCGGCAGCGCGGTTTCAATTAAAGCAGATCCGTATCGCGGGCCGGAGGTCGCAGGCGGAGGCAGCTCAGCGGGCGAGGCGGCCGCGGAGAAACCAAATCGTTGGCGTCCACGCCCTACCCGCTCCCCTCCCCTCCCAGCCTCGCTCTCCAATGCCCCGCCCCGGTGCGTCACGCCCGCGCGATAAACCGTCGCGCGGCCGCGCGTGCCGCCTGGCGGTCACGCCGTCAATTAGGATGCACGCCGGGATTTATGGCCCCGCGAGGCGGCCTTCCCCGCAGCCAGCACGAGGTGACAAAGGACGGTCACGAATGCTCTACATTAAGTGTACAAAGTATTTGAAAAAAAACAACAACAACAATGTAAACACAAACACATTCGACTTTATCAATGTTCCCTATGCACACACTTTTGAAATTTTCAAACGTTTCTTTCGTACGTGGCAATAACGCAATTCAGGTAAATGACAAATAGTTTTAGTATTTACGATTATATTATTAGCGATTTGGATAGTATAATTTTTAACGATTTGCTGCAACCTATCTATTGGCATGAGATTTATTCAGTAAGGTGGTTCATGAGGTTTATTCATTTCATTTTTCAAATCCAAAAATAAGACAATATAAAAGCTAAATGTGTTTGAAGAAAGTAAATTCAGAGCTTTTACTTTTTTAAAAAATTGGTTTGAATATCTTTTACTCTTTAGGCAGACTTCACATAATATTTTTTTATTAAATTCATACAATTTTTAGACCTTTCGCTTTCCCTTGTCATTTATATAAGAATATTTCATAAATAAGAGGAGGCTGATAAAATTATATAAAAATATAAGTTAAGATTTCAGATTCACATGAAATATTGCATATATTTTATTCAGGTAAATTATAAATTTAAATAATTATTTGATACACTTTCTTTCAATGATCGTATTGAATGAAATTACAATTTTGTAAAGCAATTTTAATTGTTTTTCATCTGGTTTTTAGTAACAACGTTTAAATTAAAAATTTATTATGAAATAATTACTCTAAAAAAACAAATTAAAAAAGGTATGTCATTGATTAATTTAAACAATATGTCATTTATAGCTAGTAGATTTGTTTCATTAATATTGTATTCACTTATGTTTATTACAATCCGAAGATGAAGGTCAATGACCGAAACGTAGGTCTACAAATTATATAAGTTTAATAAAAATGTATTATGAGAGTGTATCAAAATTAAAAGAGCTTTAAACCAATCTTTTAAAAAATACCAAGAATGGCAGTCTTTGAACTTATTCTCATTTAATAATTTTAAACTTTTCTTCCAATCAGAGCTTTTACCTCTGTATTTATATGGATCCAGCGGGGTGGTCGTGCTCAAGAACCATTTTGTAGGTGATTGTTAACAATCCTCTCCCAACATATTGCAACCATTTACCAGGTACTCTCATTCCATCACCCTTACACTCAGTGTGTTCTTGCAATACCTTACCTGCTCTGGGACGGCCTGCGAGCCCGGTCCAGTGTTAACGAAATATGTGATTTAGATTTATTTAGTCTAAAATAAACAGTAAAAAACTGTATGTGACGTATATCTGCCCACGTTTTCTTGAGTTCCATAATCCCTTCCCATCATTTTAACTATAAATAGTTGAAAGATGAGTAAACGTTTAAAATAAATAAATAATAATACATTTTAAAAAGCGCGAGATTAGCAATATTTAAAAAAATTAAGACATTTTCGTTCCCGGATTATAGAAAACTTATTTGCATCGGTAAACGAATCGCAAGTACGAGTTTTCTGCATTGCTAACTAAATAGTAACTCGCCCTTACCTCTACTCCTACCATCACAAGGAAAAGGAAAGTTCAACAAAACGTGCGCATAGTGAAGCTACATTGGGAACATGGTGGGAAGAGACACGTGGTTGCATCAAGGATGCGTTAGTTGAGGCCCGGACGAGGGCGCTGCGGCCCCGCTCTGGCAGCGGCAGGGCGACGGGTGCTTCGCGGACGGCGCTGCCCAGGCGAAACGCATACGTGTCTCGTAAATCACGCACCTGCGTTCCCCGTACAAGCCAGAAGATATTGAATGAGGTCAGAAAGGCGCTGCTTGGTGGGTGAGAGCTGATGGGTAATGCCCTCAGCCCTTCTTCCCAAGACTGCCACCCTGCGCTTCACCGTTTTAAACACATTAGATCCAACAGAACTGGATCGCCATTGATGCAGGATTTGTACTTTTAAGGGCGAAGATGTAGTGTTGGTTCTCGTATTTTGAGAGTTATTTTAAATAAATTATGGAGTCTTAAAGTATTTAATAAATAATTTTACATTATTATTATTATTATTATTATTATTATTATTATTATTATTATTATTATATATAATATAGTCTTAATACACCAGAATAGCGAAACAAATGAACGGAACATTTCAGCAAGAAATTTTCTCCTATGAGGAGCAGCTACGTCAGTTGTAAAATAATTGCCTTTAGAGTTTCATTTCAATTTTTCTCTTTTTGCGACTGTATTCTGAATACATTTCAAATACAGGATGTAATGATCAAAATTATTTTCCTATTTGTAGGAGAAAAACAACTTTATAAGATGCTAAATGAAAACATTACTATATTTGCTGTTTCAGAGACAATATGACGACTAAAAAAATTCAAAGTCAGCAATCTGTGATCTGAGTATCCTGAAACAACTTTAAAAAAAGCTAAAAAATCACTTTTTAAGAGGAAAACTCTCTAACTATGTAAAATAGAAAATCACAATCGAGGGTATAGAAAAGAATCGAAAACCAGAATCGAGAGTCTAGAATATAATACGTCGTATTTACATTGTGATAAATGAACAACTCTAATGGTTATAGTTGAATAAAAATCTGTCAAGGGTGTATACATTCTTGCTGTAAGGAATACGGCATATTGGAAAACTAATGATTCTGACTTACTATTAGTACAAAGCAAAGCATTCGAAACGTGTCGTTGAAATTGTACTTGGAGCTATATTTTCTTGAGAGCGTTGACAGGTCGTTTGTCTCGTAGCTTTCACCTGAGTCACATACTCGCGTTAAAATATTAGCTCTCGGATTTCTTATTGCGTACGGAAATGTAGTATACGACACAAAATAATTCACTCGAAGACATTTTACGTCAGCTAAATAGAAGATACCGTTGAAAAAACAACAAAGTGAACGTGAACGAATCATTTATTAATTTCTTTCGCTCTCTCCTATATTGGGAACGTCTCAAGACAGCTTTAATGACACTTTTACAGAACAGGTAAAGGTGTCATTAAATAAAGGGTTAAATAAAGCTTTGTCATACCACACAAATTGGTTCAACTTCGATAAACTATTTGACGTAAAAAGATAAGATTTGCTTCTTTGGAACGCAAATATCGGAATAAGTATTTTGAAAACACCCTCATATAACCTGTCATATATTCTGTGGATGAGGAACACATTCTTAAATATAAAATCAAAAGTTCTAGTGCTGAAAAATTTGCGAATGCACTGTTGTAAAAACCATTATCGTAACAAGTATAATTAAGCAAGAAAACCATCGATAAGATCTACATTTTCTTTAAAAAAATATTCATTCTTCAAAAGTTTTTCGCCAAAAACAGTACATATGAGTATAACATACTTTTTGTTATGTTCAGGCATTATAATGAATATAATGTTCACAGTGTTTATTCTTGGGTACTCTGATCATGCAAATATCTTCCATATTTATTGTTGCTATGAATAAAACACATTTCACAAACCCACCAATGCACATTGGTTTGTAATTTCAAAATATTTTCTGAAATATTTGTGTAGCAACGAAGCAAACCTAAGCAAATTATGTGCGAATGCATGTAACATTCAATATCTTCTTCACTATCATCATTGAAATTTTTGGAGATAGAATGCACTTCCCACCTTGAGAAATCTGCTTCGAAAGTCAACGTGTACTACATCAACGGTGTATATAAACGAAACAGAAGCAAAGAATAAATAAAATATGTGCGAGAAAATCATACCCGCCCGCCAGTCGACCTTACAGTTGCCCGAGACAATGCGCAAGGCTGTTTAATCCCGGCGATGAGGCGGCAATGCTGTCTCGAGAATTAGCTACAGCTAGCGAAAAAGAAGACAGACGACTTTAGTCGGCGGGGTCGCGCCGCTCTTTCGCGAAAGTGGGCGTGAAGAATTTCGTGAAAATCGAGACATGACAGAAGGGGCCGTAATTTGCGCTCGTCTTTCTCTCTCTCCTGAAAGTGGGTTCCATTACGGGAGCGGTGACGTGCGCTATCATCCTCGTTGAGCCGCGATATGATATTCATTTTGTTGACGAGGATCATACCTCTTCGAGATGACTTCAGTTTTTGCTCCAATCTTTGTCTCTGAACGAATGTTTTTGTTCTAAATATATTACTGCACATTTAAATGCTATCTTGTCTATACGGATGCAAACAGTAAAAATCTCCCCCATATGTCACATACACGTTTTACTGTTTTTCTTTGACTAAATAAATATAAATAAATCTAAACAGTATTAACGGGACAGCTATTAAAACACTGTAAGAGAAAAACGATATGAAAGAGGAGTTCCATTATGTTTTTCCGGTATTCGAAATGAAAATAATTAGTTTCAAATATAAAGACCATAAATAAATATAACACATTTTTTAATTACAGCTACAAGAAAAGAAATCGGAAGTATATACAAAACCATTTAATCTTAATTTTTCTCGCCAACATTTTTTTTTCAAGAATAAAAACATGTGTTTGGAAATTCAGAACGTTCATTCAAATCATCTATCAACAAATGAGTTTGATCAGACCTGGGAATAATATGTGTGGAAATTGCTGGGCCATTAATTTCATTCAAGTGGGTCGTCACGTGAAGACCTATAGACTCAATTACTTCACTCAAACTACCTTAGAAATAACTCTATCAATCATCTTAGTTTGGACAAGACAAAAAATGAAAGTTCATTACTATCCGAGTCCTAAGACTTAATACCGATGCCCTACCTTACTTTGAGATATTAATGATTTTCTCTGGCATCCTACATAACACTACAATAAGGTCATTGGCAATACATTATTTTTATTAGCATACACGGGAGAGGGGCTGTATACTTACAACTGTAGTTTATTGTGCGAAGTCAATTAGAAAGTATTGAGCCAAGAGTAATTTTTTAGAAAGGTAGAAATTAATACTACACCCAAATTTAATACCCATTGCCGTTTTGATAATGACACATAGGCATTACTAACAAGATTTAAATTAACTAAATAATTTGCGAACTGTTTGAAAAATAATGAGATTTAATTCTAATGATACATCTCTATGTCTCTCATGTCTTTTTACATCTCTGATGTCTTTTTTTCCAATTTATCTTTTTTACCGTAGATTCATAAAACAAATCACTCTTCACCTTCTAATCCAATTATTTGAAAATAACAGTAATTTTGGTTGTTAAATGAATATCATGTGTCCAGGAGGAAGTGTTGGCAGAATTACCAGCACTCAGATGTTGGTCCAAAGAAGATTCGACAAGGGTGAGATCAAGGATGCTTTCTCACATCGTTTCGTTAATTCACGCTATCTATAATTAGGACAGCACAACCAAGACACCTGTATTTAGTGCGGTAATTACAAGATCTTTATTGGATGGTCTTAACACCTGGTCTGCGTCTGGCCTATTGCACTTTTTTACATTTTGTATAACACTCTTTCTGCACTGAAATGTTCTCTCTCGCCGATAACAGCCTTGCCTCACAACAACAATGTTGCACTATCGTTAATTACTTTTGCTCATTTGGCGAGAGTTTCTAGCTGAATAAGGTTGTCCCTATTGTTCTGAAGATAATGGTTGATTGGTAGCCGAGAGAAGAAAAACATTGCCTTCTGATCCGTTCTCCTTTGTTCTTTAATGAACGCACTTTGAGACAGATGATATCATTGGTCTCAAAACGGTAGAGTCTCATAGTGTTTTTCCAGAATGATCACACCGAGCCGTGAAGAACATTAACAATGGTGCCTAACGTTTGCAGTTTTTTTAATAATACAATATAGAATTGTTTCTGTTAACACAACACACTTCACATACACATCACTGCTATAGGTCACAGAATACTATTTCCCCAAAATGCTTATTGAAACTAAATGCTTATTGGAACACTTCTCTTGTTCCACTTGTTTCTCGATCTCTTTTTTTCTACATTGATTTCTACATTGATTCTACATACTGTGACATATCAGAAATACCTCCAAGGCATTTAACATAGGAAAATTGCATCGAATGTGTGTTTACTTTAGAATTGGACGCATACCAATAGTGTAGACCAGGGAATACACTCAGTCGCCAGGGCAACGTGTCAACAAGCTTTATGTCCCGTGCTCGAAGGTCTGAACGCAATTTTCTTTTACGAAGCATGGCCCCGGGGCATGTTCAATGTTCAATAAATGACAAGACGACCTTGGAAATCGAGGTTCGGAAATTATTTAGAATGTGACAGTCTCTCTCTTAGCAGCAATATATTTTTTAAAAATTGAATTTGCCTTATTTTACGTGGCGAGACTCGGGCCATCAGGCCCGTTCTTCCGTCTGACCACGCAAATTTCGCTACGCTCCTTTCATCAACTAGCAGAGAAGGGAGGTATTTTTTGGGCGAGAAACACGCGATTTTTGAATTTAATTCAGAGGCGTCATTTAGGCTTGAGGATCTTTTACATGCAAGTAAATCTACAAACATGGGACAGTCGGCTTTACTTCCCCTCCGAAGGAAGGCATACGAAGGATTTGGTTGCCTTAAAAATCCACGGCTTCGATCGGATTTGAACCCACGAGCTTGGGTATAACAGTCCGGTACGTTAACCGTCACATGATAGCAGAATTGGACGGTAATTATTTGCCAGACTTGGACTGAGTAATATTTTGATGTTAGGAAGCGGAAAACGTATATTAATTGTGTGATTTGTTCATGTATAGTATATAACTTGTAATTTGAGGGTGTCATTCCTAGCTTGCGTTGTAATTTTTGACTTTGGGGATTCATGTTAAAAAGAACGTGCGGAAAAGAACGTGAAGAAAAGAAGTAAAGAAAAGTCCGCGGGGAAATAATGTAGAATGGATTCGTAACTGGGAACACAAGTTGTTTTAAGTCAAATGACAGGCAGTCGCGAGTAGGCGCTTCGGCCGAGCGGGAAAGTCGCGTTCGAGGATTGCATTAATTAAATATTATATATATTTATCAAACAGTTAGGATTTCCAGGTAACATTAAATTTATTACAATAAATGCTTTAAATTTATTATTAGTTTACATATATTAAAATTCACAAGCTGCACGTATTTTCGACGATAGCAGGAGCATCGCGAGAACATCCCATTGACGGCATCCCGACGGAAGACCTCCTGAAGATCGGCGTGGAAGATATTTCCATAAGCTTACATACATATATACAAAAATACCGTACGGAATTTCTATACCGTAAGGAATCGCGGCTCTGTACAGAGTCTCACGTCCACATATAATAGAAAAAAAAAGAAGGTATAGAGTTTTGTGTCAAACCGAGATTTGTAAAATCGATGTAATGTTTGAAATAGTAATATTAATCAATATTGTAATAAATGTAATATTAGCCGGGCAACATAAATTAGTGAAAGCTAATTTGTTAATAAATAGAAAACTATCACAAATAGCTGCACAACTTGGGGCCCATTAAGGATTTATCTTAAATTCGTAAAGTCACAAATTCTGTACGGTATTTCTTGTATTAATGTTTGTAAGCTTACGGGCAACAGTCATTTCCAATACGAGTCTTTACTATTTTTTAATATGAATGTAATTCAGAACCCCAAACCAATTTTACATCATTACAGGAACCTGTTGTTTAGTTCGTGGTGAAAATAAAGGATATGGAAGTTGAGTTAGTCAAAATCTCGTTAGACATGATATGAATCCAAAATTCTTATTTTAAATTATTGCACTAGAGCATGTTTCAAGAATTAGAAATACAATATTTTATTCAATTGAAAGCTTAATTTCTGCTTTCTGACAAATCTGCGTTCATGGTACCTTAAAAAAACTGGAAATAAAATAGTGAAAATGATAATGTTACAATATATTGGGTTTTGAGTTTTAATATTGAAATCTGTTAGAAACCACTCAAATGAACAGAAAAAGAAGTTTCACTAGGTGTTTAAAAAAATGACATTGCAATATTCGTCCGTTGTGCGTAACAACAGGCACTTCAGTGTTTCTCGCGATTTAATTGCATCGGCTAATATTCGTATAAAATAAATGAGTTTTATGAATGTAGAGTAACTAAAATCTATGATTTGTAGCGAGTATATAACTATTTCTTGTGAAATTTTGTGTTCGAGTTCTTGTTCACGTTTTAAGTTCAGATATATTTAATAAAAATACGCGTACCAGAAGAGAACATTCGTTGAGAAGAGCGACAATGAAAATGGGACTGTGATAGACTTCAGACTCGTTACAAGTGTAACATTATTTACAATATCGCACTTGTCAGGAAGAGCGTGATTCTGCCCACTAAATGCATGCAAATGTTTAGAGCCAAACAAAAAGAGTGTGAACATTTATCGTTTTGAAATAGCTTGTAAAGACCGAGTCCTATGAGGATTGTTAGCGCCGATGAAGGGTATGGATGGTAATGTTTCCGCGGCCACATAATTAAGAGGGTGAGGTGTATTAGTCCTTTCGGAGCCTATTAACAAGCGATGAGTTGGTGTGTGGAGAGGCCGACGCCGCATCGAAGTAAACGATGCGCCCAAACGAATTAATGAGGAGCGCCAGCGGTAATGAATGGAAATTGGAATGGCGCCGCCTGTGGGAATCAGGTTCCGTTGGCGGAGGACGGCGCCCTCTGGCGGCGCGAACGCGATCTCCAGCCAAGGCGGGAATATTTGAATATCCGATATCGCCGGGTTCTTTTCTTCTTTTTGCCGTTCAACACACTACACAACTCTGCACCGTCACGAATGCCGTTAAACAACACGCAAAGATACTAAAGATATTATAAATTACGGTAAAGCGGTACTATTTTATGTTATCATTTTATTCATTTTGAAATGTCTGTTCTATATCCTATACTTAATGGGATATCCGTGTTCAGGTGGTACCTCATGAGCTCGTGGACGAGCATCAATGCTCCACCAATGCAAACAGATGAAGAACTACTCAGTATTTACTGCTGCTATAAACTACTTATGCATGTAATCTACCTACAGTACACTTCTATCAACACAAGGAAGACAAAAAAGAAAAAAAAGTATTGAACAGAGTTTAATATTAATTTCTTACAGAATTATTTGGATGATGTTTGATTTGGGAAATTTAGCCTCGGCCGTTTGGTCACAGTGTGATAACCATCAGGTGACAGGTAAATTGTGTCAATGTGACAAATGTGGTGGATTAATCTAAACTTTGGTCGAGACAATTAAATTTCTTAGAGTAGTGATTATTACGGTCCACAATTTAATGATATGTTATTATCTTAATAATACATCACAGACAATGCCACTTATATCCTGGCAGTAGTCATCGTTTCAAGATTGTGCTTTTTCTAATGCCAGATTTATTTTCTCTTTCTCATTTTATTTTCCTTTTCGTTTATATTCATTTTCGTTTATATTTTCATTTATATCATTCATTTACGTTTCTTCGCCATTTATTCTTGAGGATTGGAAAACACCCAGAACTCTTCTATACTTTTACTTAAATAACCTGAATTCATTATCGATAACAGACTATTCACTTTTTAATACACAACGAAGTCTTTTCATTTTGAGTTCTGTTTACTGTGTACAGGTAGAGACAACAATACAAATACTCCACAATGCTAAAGGTATACAATTGCTAGCATAATTGAAATATAGGTTCTCGTCCATTTAGTATACTTTTTGGTGCATCTAATGATGTTTTTGTAGGTAACATAGCAAATAAAATTAAACGTATCCAACCTTTTTTTATATTTCTCGATGCCTTAATAAACTAATAAGATTTTTAGTTTGGTTTTTCCACTTGTAACACGAATATTGATGGTTAGATAGCACATAATTTGGGAGTGGGCGTTGGTCGAAAACGAATGGACGACACACAGAAGACATCACAAATAACGGACTTGGTTGTTAGAAACCCGTTGAGTGGCGTGCGCCATTCGCTGAGCGTACCTGCAGGTAGGGGCTGCAGGCGGCGAGCAGCACGCGGTGCGCGCGCAGGCGCCGGCCCTGGCAGCACAGGGTGACGTCGACGAAGGCCTCGGCGGCCAGCAGGCGGCGCAGGTGGCGCAGCAGCCCCGCCTCGTGCTGCTCCCAGCGCACGTGCAGCCGCCCGGCAGCCGCCATCCCTGCAACACGCGACAACGTCCCACCGCACTCAGCACTTGCTTCGGCCAAAACGTTTCATTGGGAAAGAGGGGAGGAGGCTGGGAGAGGAAATCAGTACGATGCAAGCTGCTAGGGACAGGTTGATTGATTAGTGATTCCGGGCGTCAACTGCTAAGGTTAGAAGTCCTGTAAGTGTCGTGCATGTTTTCCTTGGGCGGTGGCAGTGATCTCCCCCCGCTGGATGGTGAGATCGGCGCCGACCAGTCGGCTAAGGGGCTTTTCCACGGTGGGTATCTCTCACCAGTGGGGACCGCCCCAGCCGGAACAAGCTCAAATCTCCCGACCGGCCTCTTGACATGTGTAGTGACGCTTGACATGGCACTGTAGTGAACGAGAGTGTATGTGTCAGTAAGGGGTGAGGATAGGACAAGCAAGAGGAAATAAAGACCTCGCTCGTAGAGTTCTGCACCGGCATTCGCCTGGTATTGATCGGAGAAACCACGGAAAATTACCGATCAGAGCAGCCGGTCGCTACAATTATCCTTCAGACAGCGACAGAACTCGGTCCAGGTATCTAGGTAGAGTCGAAAATCCTGCGATTGTGGAGACTCGAACCTAGGACCTCCGGTCAGAGGCACTGCAGTGACATCAGTTTTGATGCTCTGAGCTACCTCTCCCGGCATAGGTATAGGGATATCCAGGGACAGGAAAATATAAGTAGGAAAAGAGAGAGGATATATAAATAACGATGTATGTTAAATGATTTTCAGGTTAGTTTCCTTAAGAAACAAGGTGATACGGGTAGGATGATTAGAGTAGAGTGTAGATTAGAGAATACAAAAGCTAACAAATCTTTGTTGAAAAAAGAAGATAGGTTGTGTAGAATTTGTGAGGTCGAGAACGTGATTTGGAAACACGTGTTGCAGAGATGAAGGACGGAGGAGGAGAGAATCAGAGAGTAGAGTAGAGAAAATAATAGATTACGATAGTGATATGTACGGCGCGGCTCCTTTGAAATTGGCGCGCACGCGGCCAGGCGGTGCATCCGCACCGGGGCTCGCCGCATCGAGTGGTGCTACCTCCGGGACCAGAGGCGAAGGGCGAGTCACCGGCGGTACTACGAAATGCGACAGCAAGGGCCGTCAGTCGATCTGTCAGCCAGTCCGTCTTCACCACTCAGGAGGTGGTCGGGCAGTCCGCCCGCAGAGCGAACACGGGAGTCGCGGCTGTCGGGAGGGTCCGCCGCGCGGCGGGGACCACGGCTAGCCAGCCAAACCAGGGCCCGGGAACTCTCCATCAAAATTGGGGACAAAGCTAGAGATTGCTACTATAGGGTGCGCTAGTGTCGCCGGATACAGCTGCTGGTAAAGCTCGCCAACTTTCGAACATAAAAATTGGTCAAGAAATACGAATACACTTTGATTATGAGCGACGTCTGAAATAAATTACAAAAGAAGTTAAATACTAAGTGTTTATCTTCTAAAATAAATTTATTCATAATAATACACGCATGAAAGAAAAGGTAGCGCGAATAACGGCGCGATCTGTATCTGTATCAAGCGCGTGTGTTTGCGTTCCGAAAACCCACGCACGTTTTAAAAAACGTTGGTAGCAGTTCGTATTTTACTTCGTGTAAGAAGGTGATGCTCTAGAGCGCGCCACTGTAACGGTCCCCACCACGTTGTATGGGAGTTATAGGGCCCTGAGCCAAACTGTGCCTGAGGAAGCCGCAACGAGCTCACTCCATGGGTGTGAGCGAGCAGGTCACTCGCTCTACAGGAGGCCCAACCTTGGGGGGGGGTCCGTCACAGACGCGCACGGATGGAGCATTCGCACTTGAAGCACTCTCCGTCGTGGGACTTGGACATTGTTGACTCAGGGAAGATTTCTAATCGTAAAGATGAATAAAGGTTGTTTAAGTTGACGTACCGCTTTTGTTCACGGAATACATCAGATAGTTTTGTAAGAACTGGGAAAGTGTATTGATGAAGTAGAATTATGATCTAGAATGATGAACAAGATCCAACCAACTGGGATGTTCGTGTATGATGTACGGTTGTAAATAAAAATTATTGTTATACACATTAATCAAATGGCCATGCAATTCACCAATAAATATATTGTTCTTGTGCGCTTACATTTATAAGCCGCGTAAACAAAATCCAAGGTTTTCGAATTTTGACCAGTCGATCGATTGAGTGAATATGATATTTTATCATCTTTACAAGGTTGTTTCATCAACTGTGTTAATGTTATATATTTTGAAGAACTTTTCTCATAATTGTCACTGGTCACTTAAAATGCGCATTTGCCGTTACCGAAATTGTAAAACATTTTTTAAATACAACAAATGAGACTTGTTATTTCGATTACGATATGAAAAAATATTCAAAATTTCTCTCCTAAGTGCAAAATTCTACATCTACACTCTACCATGAGTGATAGGTTTTTGAACACCCAACAATAAGTAGGTACATAAAGAAGAAACAAGAATTTACGAAAGTAATAAAAATATTTTCTATGAGATATTTCGTGAAAAAGTAATGAGAGATATTTTATGCACTAAATAATTAAAACGACAGGGAAATTCAAAGTTACCTGACTATCTTTTTATTCATGTTTCATTAAGACATTAACAATTACTAAAATATTGACGGCCTAAATATTAGTTTCGCTCAAAGAAATATTTGCATCTCATTCGTACGTCCATTGATCAATAATTCGAAATAAACTGGTTTAGTATGTCACGCCGTATTAACGAGAAAAACACTAGCCTGTGAGGCACCGTCACCAACATTCCTTCTTTAGACAATGAGATCGCTTTCAACATCAGATGACGTAAATATCCTAGGTGAATGGGCAGACTATATGTACGAAAATGACAAGGCCAAACAAAACAAAAAAGAGTGGCACGCGATTCGTAAAATTGTTTCCGAGTCAGTTTTGTAGCTCTAAGTTTCCGTCACACAGTCTTATTAAATTAATTTGATCGTGAATTAGTAAAATGAAGATGCAAATTTTGAATTTTCTCTACCTAATTTACTTCTTAGTAAATTTATTGTATAACAATTTTAGTTTGGCCCAATTAGCCGTTAATCTCATGGAAAACAATAACTGAGTGACTCTTCCTTCGTGATAAAATTTTCTTAACAACAGCCTTCAGCCTGAAATGACTTTCATTTTCAGAGATCCGATTAGTTTCAACCCAAATTTAGAGCTTTTTTTAGTTTAAAATTTGAACACATTAACGAAGATTATGATATAAAACCTAAAATAATAGTCAAGAGGCAGGGCCTATTTTAAAATTCATTAAAGACCTGTTAGGTATAAAATGTTGATGGAAACAATTTCTTCTTACATATGGATAAGGTTTTTGAAACTCCAAAACACATACGTTACCCGCACGTTATCACGTCAATTTAATATAAACATATCCCATTTCACTTCGCAGTATTAGAATGGAGAGCAATAAATTAGTTTGGAAGAAAAAAGGCCAAGAAGTTTCATCACGTTTAAGTATTTGAAATGACAGAATCATTCCAGTTACTATACTTCAAATACACTGAAAATACTCTTACTTTTAGAGTGGAAACCTAAAAATACAGAACCCACCAAAAGAAAGAAAACTTTAACATATTACGATTACTTGCGAGAATCGTATTTGAGTTTCGTTTATATTGCACTCCTTCTTTCACATTAGTGATACCTGAAATTTCGCTTAGAGCACCAGAACGTCCAATTAATGCTAATAAATCAAATTCGGGATGTCTTGCAATTCGTGATTACCGTCATTGAAATTATTGCGTATTTGTACTGGCAAACTATTATGCAATTTAACTTGTGTCGAAAATTCATCACTTCAAAACAACGGTGGGCAACTTTTTTCCCCCAACCGGATGGTTTCAGACAACAATTACATTGTTGAATCTAGAAAATTATTCATTGTGGTTAAAAATCATGTTAAACATTTATTTCAAAGGCGTTACCTCGGACAAGAGTTATTCAAAACACGTTTAAACTGAGATAGAGAATGGACATAATCTCAACCATAATCGCTCACGATTGGCAGTTTCGTCACAGTCACCTGCCAACAGCCACGCGGCGGCCGGGCGCACTCGCCGCATCCCGAGCGCTAACAAAGGATGGTAGGCGTGCGCGCCCGGCCGGGAACAAGAGGCGCGAGTCCAAATGGCAAAGATGATCTCTTATCTCCAGACTTCGCTGCCCTCCGCTTCGAGACAACACCCAACATCCAGATGGTCTCCTCCGAAGGTCAGTCATGAAGTAGAAAGGCTGTAATCCAGTTGTGAGATCCCTACTTCTGAGAATGGAGTTGACGATCCGCCAAGATGATTCGACTTACATTGCAAGATTGCGTTTCATGGAGCATTATTTGCATTATTAAACAATTTGAGAATTATGCAGAATGTATTCCACAAATGTTAAACTTAAACGTTGCAAACGCTAAATATAACGAAAACACTAGGGCAAGAACAGAATGGAATCCAAATTATACATTTATTGCTATAAGTTATAAATACCATTCAACGTACACATGTTTTCATCATGTGGGTTCATTTATGCATAATATTATTTGGCAATATCTTACGACTATGGAAATTGTCATGGGATATAGTTGACTGTAGAATTTTGCATGAAATTATAGTCATGGACATAGTCAAATGATAGAAATCATGTCTATAATTTCATCAACGTTTCTAAAAAAGCTATTTTGACACTTCGTACTGAAACTGTTCAATATCTTTGTATTGTAATCTGTAATGTATCTTTGTATTGAGTTTAAATAAATAAGTAACAGCACCCCGGCAGAATGAGAGAAATCCCATTTCAATCATTCAATGGGATTGTTTCGCGTCGGAAGACACGTCTGTCCGTCCGCCGAGCGCGCGCCGCGGAGAACGTGTGAACGGCCTCCCGGGCCGCGCATTCGCCTGGACGCGCGCCGAAGCGCCTTATCGCGGCGCGGTCTTCATTAGTTTTCCGGGCGGTCGCCTCCGCTCGCGTCTCGCGGGAGAAACGCAGCGGTCGCAGGGGGGCGGGGCGGGGGCGGGGTGACAGGTGCGAAGACCGGCGCCCAGGCACACGGCACCTCCGCGGAGCGAAAGGCAGGAAAGGAGGAGAGAGGAAGCGAGACGAGAGAAAAAGACGGTCTGTCGTCGCTCCGAGATTGCACGTTTGCAGCTACGCTTGATTTAAATGTAAATCTAATGGCATCTTTATATATGCGATTCCTTACAACCAAGAACGTGCTAGCAATATAAGACGATTCCGTTAAGATGTGGAAGTAGTCTAGCAGAAACAACATTGAAGCAATCGCCCGGAATCCGTCACGAATATAAATTTTCTCACCTCGCTGTACTGATTGGCGCTCGCTATTTTGCACTAGGCTTATTAGCGATGAAATGTCTTCTTTTTTATTAACACGTCATATTGAGATATAGTTTCTAACGCCTGGACGAGTCGTCGCTGGATTAGCTCTACTTTCAAATCTGTGAATGTCTTCTTAGATTGCATTGAATTAGTATCAGCACGAATCTAAAATAGTAGAAACGGTAGCAGACAGCAGAATTCATTTCCATAGAAATCCCCTATTTTGCAGGTTTGTGCATAGGCGTGACTAACCTCAAATAAGGAGGGCTTCAAGTACATTTTCGAGCCTCTCTTTCCATTAGATTTTATTTATATATTACTTATTTGCAACCATATATTACTTATTTACAAGGAAGTAAATAAAAAGGACTCAAAGAACAAAATTATAACTTTGTACAAGGTTTCCAGATCGTTTCGAGGAGTATTTTCCCCCAAAGTAGAAGAATTCCCTAAATTGTGGGGTTAAAAAAAGGGGAAAATCAAGAATTGATATTTACGAAAAGGTTTCATTACGTAGGGCTAAGGGACCCCTTTCAAAATTTCCGTAGAGGCTACGGCTCTCCTGAACTTCCCTCTGCGCCCGCCTGCGATAATACTTATTTGTTGCATATTTACTCCAACCGACACGCTTGTTTCCTCGCGTCCACCTGGTCGTCTCTCCCGCGGGCCCGGCGGGTGGCCTGTCGGGGTCGCGACCGCCCCACAGCAAGTGCTGTTGGCGCCTCCCGCGGGAGCGCGATTGCATCATCTCCGGCGACAAAAAAGGCGGCGGCGGCGGCGGCGAAAGCAGCGGTGCGGGGCGGCGCCGGGCGGCGTTCGCTCGCAGTGAAGCCCCAGCGGAGCGGCGCTAGGCTCGCGGTGTTGCAACGAGGCCCGCCACCGCCGCCCGCTCCCTGGCAGAGGGCGCTCCGAGCGGTCACGCATGACTCCATGAATTCGTCTATACTACGATGAAAATATGAAGTCCGTTGTCACACCGTCCGCTGTCACTACAGTCAGACTTCACTACAGTCAGACTTCACTACAGTCAGACTTCACTACAGTCACTCCCACGATTTGATATCAGCGTCACAGCTGACGAAGTGTCAACGGACTTCATATTGAAGCACTTCGGGTTCCGTTCCTTTGGGGCACTGACATATTTTTAAATTAAATTAAATTAAATGTTAGTTCATTAACATGTAAAATTATTTTACTAATATAAATTTGTATCCATTTTTATCAAAGACGTCTTTGGTTGATTGTTACGCTACAATTGAAAAATAACAAATTCATCTTCCATGCAGGTTGCAATGTGTATTTGTGTAACTCTTAAAATAACTGTATGCTCCTCAACAGAATGTTCATTTCCTGAATTGATAAAAATAACAAATTCTTAGCGTCCAAATAGGATAAAACCGATTCTATACACTTGATATTTATAGTCGGATAACTGTTGATGCCTTAGTGTCATACTAATATTATTTTCTTTCATTTTCACTGCGTTGGTCTAAGATAAATATCTTGATATTATTAGGGGCTCCCGTGGTTTGGTCATGCTTAGGGCCACTGATGGCATTAATCCGGTGTGAATACTCGTCAAAAGCTTCAGAGAAAGCTTTTGATGATCTCAATCGAATCATTCGCGTTTGGAGGAGTAATTTAGGTGTTCCGTATGGAAGAGATACAATGGCATTTCTTAACGGGGCGAGGCAAGTGCACTTTTTATTCATTTTTATTAGAGCACTTTGAAATAAAGGAAGCGACGTTTTGAAATGACATTGCATATTTATCAGCTGACAAGAGCTTAATTAATTGAGTCACACTTCAAAGGAATGTGAATGTAACACGTTTAAACAGTCTCTTTTACTTCCCCTAATGAACTACACCAAATATGACAAAACTATTCAAGCAACTATTCATACAAGTAAAATTCGCGTCTGCTGCACAATAAGCATTTACGTAATTTCTTGGCATGCTCTTAAATTTGAATTTGTTTGGAATTAATTTGAAGAAAAAACTGAAAGAACGGTGTTAGTTGTTAATAATAATTAAATGAAATCGATTTTTGATCATTACAGAGAAAATCTCATAAAATACGAAAACATAAGGGTGCTTCGTATATTTTTATACAACAATTTCATTGTAATTGTTAGTACACAATATTTTAGTAACATTTTAATTAAGACTTCTTATCGTTCTTTTATTGAAACGCCTCCAGTTACTTCTCGATAATCCGCGATAATGATTCTGATCACTTATAGTTTTTATACTTTCTCGCCCTTACGAATTCTTCGTAAGAAGAGAAAGTTATCTAATCGTGCGCCAGAAAAGGCCGACATTTTGCCATAAAAAGCTATTTTTTTATATGTCTTCGTTTAGAATCGGTCGGCAACAGAAGTGTGCGTTGCGAGTCACGTTTGCACCGCGTTAACACCGGAGTTAGTTTGATCTCCCAAGCCCCCCGGCAAAGTCCTGATTAACTGTTTCATCTGTCACAAAAGTGAAGAGGAATCACTTGTTAATGAAGTACGTTCCTTTACAAGTACAAATGGGCGGTGATGGTGCCGTGATTTTGATCTCCCTTTCTTTTCCCCCTGAGAACGGGGCTTTAAATTTCAATGACTACCGTTGGAAACCAACTGAACGTTGGGATGCACCCAACCGGTTTACGGCAGATATTCATCGTGCACTCCAGCATATAACCATTTCCATTCGATTCATTTCTTCGTCTCTCTACTTCATCTACCGTTGTCCATTTACATTCCTCTAGGAAACTTGAAAAAACGATTGATGAGCTAATATCGTTAGAAATAAATTATAAAAATGATTCAGCCATGACGTTTAGCAGGGACAAAACGGTAAAAGAAAACCCCCAACGCCTTTTTTTAAAGATAATGACTTAGACCTTTTTTTGTAGTGTCACAGTTGTGAGAAATTGGTTTTGTTCTTTTCTAAAACATTCAGAAGCGATGTTTTATGGTGTATATTCTAATGCAAATAATTATTCACACTTAATTGCCTTCACGTGTTTGAATCAAATGGTTTATAAAATTTGAGGCGTGGCTGTAATTTCGTATTAAAGAAAACATCTCCTGCCAGCAAAATGGTTTCGGTAACGTAAATCAAAACTCCCTTTCGTAACTCATATCTATCCAAGTAAACAAGTACGTTGTGTTGATGTCAGATGAGTGAAATGTATGCAAAGCGAGAAGAGTTTGCTCACACGCGAATGGAATGGCGTGTAATCACCAGAAATAGACGATGGGAACAGACGATGAAAACCTGGAACGTCGGGCTCCGCGTGTATTAACATGAATTTTATTTAACACGAGGCCCAACCCATCATCAAAGGAATAATTAAATTAAAAAATGGCACCGATATGTTCTCTTCATTTTGAGACATAGCATCACTTTAAATGCTAATGTACACGCTTAGAGACATATTAACCGCGAACAAATGAGGCGGATACAAAAACTGTAAATTGTTCTTTCGACTTCGCAATAATCGTCCGCACGGAAACTATGATTCATGAATTGATTAGTTTACCATAATTGCTATACTAGGCTGCTCGCACACATCAAACAAGAACAAATTGCTGCTCCCCCCCCCCCCCGCGCGTTTTCCAACTTCCTCCCATTAGAGCCGCCGACAGCGCCTCACGACGCGTCCCGCGTGATGCATGTGCCACGTGTTGGGGCACCGCTGACCTATAAAGTGGGCCGGCTCCTCTCGCGGCGCGGCGCGCGGCCTGCGCTCGCCCTGGGCGCCAATCTGCCTAAATCTCCGCATTACACGAAGAGCACGGGGGCGGCGCTCGCTGCCTGCGCGGGGCGGAGCGCACAAACCCCTTCCGCGTACAATTTTCTCTCGCCCCCCCCCTCCCAGCGCGCCGTATATCCACGTCGCGCTTTGAATTATTGTTATTATTTACTCGCGTCCGCGGAC
>BOPP01000219.1:868141-940700 GCA_017312745.1 Gryllus bimaculatus
ACAAAGGAAGGTGGGGGGGGGGAGGAGGAGAAAATGGGGAAATGGGCAGCTAGTGGTGCGGCACGGACATTCTCGTCGAGTTTCCAAATTCTCCGGAGTGTGGGTTAACTTTTCGGTTTTGTCCCGTCCTTTCCCCAGCTGCTGTGTATCGGCGCCTAATAGGCTTATCAGAGCCACTCGCGATTCTTACCTCTCCTCTTGGAAGGAGTGAAAACCGCCTTCGCTCGCTCTAAAGGTCGTCTAGACCTTTCTCTGCCATGTATCTTGATAAATTTGCGCATAGTACCTCCTGAATCCCATTTTGTGCTTATAGCTCGTACCATCTTTCTCGGGAGCGGACAGACAGTCGGATTGTTGGATAGTCAGGCAGACAGGCGGACAGAGGGAGAGACGGAGAGACTGACAGACAGATGGGTAGGCGGTTTGACGGACAAGCGAACAAACAGATTAACGCTTTCAAAGAAAGATTTTTTTTGCAACAGGTGATCTCAAAACGTATACATCCTTTAATATTACCGAATATCATGGATTTTCCGCAGAATTTCGTAAGTCTCTTAGAGTACGAATATTACTCCATATATACGTACGTATACGTAAGAGGTAAAATTCATCAAAAGGAAGTGCAAAGTGAGTGAAGGAAGAAGGCAAAGGTCAGGTACCAAAACGCCGAAAGAATGGCGATGTGAATGACGAGAAGCACACGGCTGAGAGCAGAGAGGCCAGAGGCGGCGGCGGGGAGGGCAAGGGGTGTGGGGCGGCAGAGGCAGTGACGCCTGAACACCGTTCGCTCGCTCTCCGCAGTTCATTACGGCTTATTACGTTACGCTCGCGCCGATACCGTTAATTAAGGGCTGGGAGAGGGGCTGAGGTGGGGGCGGCGCCGCACCCACGGGTAATCGCGCGCGCGGCGCTCCCACCACCCAACTCCCCCCCCCCCCGTCGAGTAGCCAGCCGTCCCGGATCCGCCGGCCAGCCGGCCCGGCCGGTGCAAGGTCGCGTCCACTGGCCGATCTCGGCGCTGTTGGGCTGGGGCAACACCACGGCCCGCAGCCAAGTGGCTCAGGGCGAAGCGCTCACTTCGCATTCGGGAGACCCGGGTTCATCCCCCTGGGCCGACCGTCCCGACCGGGGTTTTCGAGGTTTCTCTCGGTCATCTAGGTGAACGCTTCTACAGAACGGCCGCGACAGGCGTCGCTAGCCGAATTCGTTTCGTTAACTACGTGAAGTCAAGAAGAATAAGAGAATTCGAAACATCGCGGTTTCGAGGCTTAGTAACCGACTAGCAACCCCGGGATCTAACGGTGTCAAGGCCAATTGCCCTTTACGTGTCATTTATGGCTTGCGTTAGTAAAATTATAATACCATAATATCTGTCCAATACATCTCAGCTATCACTTGTAAATATTTTTAAAAATCGTAGCTCTTTACCGGCGGAAAATGACTTCATTTAAAACTAAAACATCAACACATGTTCGAGAAATCAAAACTTCAGTTCCACAGTTCCAAAAACAGCGCCCAACGATGAAAATTTATGTTGAGAACTTCAATCTGCCTTGACGGGGCTCTTCCATTGACCTGATTACTCCGGAATGATTCGAGCAAAAGCTTGTTCATAAATATCTTCTTCAAAAATGTATCTTTAAATAAGGTCAAGTAAATTTGTTTTCAAAATGAGAGTATTTTTAGCGTAATTTTGCTTGCAAGAAAAGAAATTTTAGGGCACGGCATTAACAGTTTACGTGTCGAAAATAGGTCGTTTTTCCCGCAGCTATAGTGGGTAAGTAGTAGCGAGAGAGTAAAATGACGCAGGTTGGGTTTCCGTTGAACTTTCTGAATTTTCAAAAAATGGAAAAGTTACAAATAATACAAAAATTACGTGCTGTTGTAGCTCCCCTAATTATTCTACTTAAGAATTCCTTTCCTTCTTCTTCCTTTAAACATATTCGAAGCTATTGTCTTCATTGCAAGGCCAAACATTTTGGCATGTATACTTTCACGCTAGTATTTACTAAGCTGTCCGGGTGACGCCGCGTCCATGGCGAAGGTGTCGACGCTTCGGTCGCCATTCTGCAACCTTCCTCAGGGCGTAATGCCCTGACGAGGTAATGCGGAAGGTCGCAGAATGGCGACCGAAACGTCGGCACCTTCGCCATGGACGCGGCGTCACCCGGACAGCCTAGTAAATACTGACTCCGGCCGCGAAAGCCTATGCTCTTACTTCCACGCTTCCTAACAATCATTGTATACTCGTTTGAAATTACGTAGAAATGCTGCCCGCTCAAATGGTTACGCGCACCTTTACGGACATGTTTATGCAACTATCTTACTCCAGAGTGTAGACGCGGATTATTTCCATATTTTTTTATGGAAATATGACAAAGTTATATCACTCTTTACAACTAACATTTTGTATAGGGCATTGTTGGAGAGTAAGAGTCAAAGCGTCTTACATCACCTAACATCCTTTCGTAGTACAATAAGACCAGTATAAAAGGAGAACAATGAACATACACAAAAGGCGTCGTGATCCATTTTGTCAGATGTAAGAAACACATTAAGTGATTCAAGCCTCCTTTCTGTCACGAATCTGACCAATGATTGAATAGGTTAATAGTCACATTGAATTGAAATTAAACATGAATAAATTACTTCTCTCCTGTCTCTCTCTCTCTCTTCTCTTCTCTCTCTCTCTCCTCTCTCTCCTCGTCCTCTCTCTCTCTCACACACACACTACGATAGTTAACATATTGAATGTGAATGGAATACGTAGATCTAAGTAACTATACAGACACCAAGATGAAATATTCAACGCGTATGTAGAATATAAATAATGATTTAAAATAATCATTAACTGTCTCTTATTGTGCCGGTAATGAAACCACAACGAAAGCATGATAATTTTCGTCATCATTTTAGTAGTACCATCACATAATTTAGAAACACTACAAAATAAGGGTCGGTCGCTAAAGCTGAAGGGCTGAAGCTGCTGGCTGCCTCACCTCAAAGAGTCCTACCCCGGGCAATTCCCAATTCGTTTATTTAAATGTTTTACTGTAATAGAAGAAAGTGATTTTACACTACATAATTACCATTTTTATTAAAACCTGAAAGTTCGAAAATTCCCAAATTGAAATGTGTTTTGGAACTTGTCCTGTATATCGTATGTGGAAGGAGCATATTCCTTTCTCAAGTAATTTATACTTTAATTTTATACCTTTAAATAGAGTCAAGTAATCAAAAAAATAAGGGTAGTTGTTGAGTAATAACTGGTAAAATTAAGAGGAGAAAAAGTTTCTGTGACAAGCATTCCGCCTAGTCTTTTTACTATGTTGTATAGATTGCATCCAGTTAAGTCATAAGTCTGCGTGGTCGGCGAATGAATGTGGCGATTAGGAATAGTTTTGCGACTTTCAATATAACTGATATATTTTGTATAGTGATGAACGTAATATAGATTAATAATATGATTAATTCTGAAGACAATGTCGTCTCCTGTGTTTAAAGCTTCAATTAATAGGCTCATTATCACGTGGATTTTATCCAAAATCGTTAATCACAATCGATATGCCAACAACAAATGTATTAAGAGGTTGATTTTATCCTTAGACTGTCCACTCCGTTAGACTACTCTTCTGTCTGAGAAAAACATTAAGAGAGTAACGGAGACTTTACAAATGCTGAAGATGTCACTGTAGATACATTTAGTAATGTTTAAAATTCGATTGGCAAAAGGGAAGTCTGGGAGGACAAGAGAAAAAAAAGCTGATGGACTTAAAATATGAAATTCTAAAATACATATAGTGACTTCTAATAGTTTTATTCAGTTTGCGGTAGAAAAGTGTCTTAACAAATAATGTGAGATCTTAACAAATAAAATTGGACTTGCCGAAATCAACAGGATACAAGAGCCCAAATTTAAAGTCTACAGAGTTGAATTTTGCAGTAAACGTAGATTTCCTGTGCGAGAGCAATTTTGTGTTTTGAGGAAAGGTCATTAAAATGCAAACTTTTTCATTGTAAGATTGATAGTTGTCATAAGTATCCTAATCAACGAAACCTCTAAATTTAAGATGACACACATTTTTGACTCGAAAGTCAAGTGCATGAAGAATAAAAGATGGCTAAATGAATGCTCTTCAATACGTGGTAGGTGTTTCAAGTTTTAAATTTAATAAATTTGGAAGGGAATATACGAAGATTTATTTTTTGCAGAACAGTCATTCAGTGACACTGTATCTGATTCTGGCTAATGTTCATGGGAAAACTGCTTGCTTACAACATACAAGGTAGTACTTGAAATTGCTACTGAGCGTTCCCTTTGAAAGTGAAAAAAGGCTGCATTATTATCAATTAAAATCCTCGATTGTAGTGCAGATTACAGCCAATTTACGCGTTCAGGAAATTGATGGCTTCAGTGAATAAACATTGCATTGAAGATTAATAATTACTAGCTGCAAAACAGGGGTTATGATTTTATAAGTTTTTCTGCTCCTGGAACCATCGTGTGTGGTCAGAAATCATAAGGAATGAGCCCACAAACCGCATTATAAAATCTCTAGTGAACAGTCCTACACGTGTGAAACACCGGAAAGTGTTACGTTACCCGATGTAAATACACCTTGAATATACGCAAAATGCACTGAAGGCGAAGCACCGAGGTCTCACAGTTAGCAAGCGCAAAGAAATAACTTGCATATTTAAACAACAAAGCTGTTTGGCAGTTGCTTGAGTTCTCACACGCTCGTATGTTAAATGGGAAGGAATGTTATTAAGCTTATGAATAGAGTAGTAGAAGAACCTCCGACAATCACTTGTTGTGGCAATTGACAATACGGTACACGAGAAAGGTTGACCGGTATTTTAATGAGCATGCGAGCGAAGACATCCGACAGAGAGTTTAGCGGCACATGTATCTAGAGATAATGCATGGGTACGACTAAACTACACGAACTGGAAACCGCTGAACATGATCGCTTGAACTGAACCGTCTACACGTTATGCAAAGTATAAATCGCACTAGTACGATGGTTGCTCTTGATTGCAATCAGGAACGAGACTAGAATTCAGGTGAGATTAGAAATGAAAAAAATTGTTTACAATTAAAATGGGAAATTTGCTCTGATCCACAATAATGAGGAGGAAATTCACCTAATACGATCGAAAACAATTTAATATTTAGATTATTAGAATCATTTTATGAGGCATTATATAATTTAATTTAATAATGATGAAATAGTTTAGTGCCAACAGTGTAAATGGTAACCTAGAGACATGAGTTTTATAGTTTGTTCTTGTCAGTCCCTGTAATGTCAGTCGCTATAATGAAGTAGTTGGAAAAATTTCGAATTCATAATAGAGAGAAAGACTGAAGACATACAAAGTTAATTCAAGAAATTATGTCATTTGTACATTTATAACACCAACCGCTCGCTTTATCTCTCTGTTCTTACATGCCTGTTATTAAGCTATCGGAAAGTTGATCGTCGAGCGCATTGCTCGATTGTGCATTCCAGCAATATAGAGTAACGGTAGTGCCGTAAATGAATACAAGCCAGGTCATCACAAAACAGAACCATAACTAGCCATGTGCACTCACGTACGCAACCTCCTTTCTCCTGATATGATTAATTATCACCCTCCACAAGGGCTTTGCATCATTACACAAAGTGCGCGCTGCGCTACCTGTCGCTATTGACATCGCCGCGCCAGTTGACAAGAAAACCACCGCAGTTGGTAGACATAATTAAACACCCTGCAGGCAAGGAGCGGCTGGAGCTGCCCTATCTGTCCGGGGGCCTCGCCTCCGTCCTCCACCATCTGAAGTCATATTAATGGCCGGCCGCAGGCAACGCTAAATCAAGCACAGACCGCTTGGGGCGCTCTCGTCGAGGAACAAATCGCCGCCATTTTCACTGGCGCCATTTGGTGAGATTATTGTCGTCGAGCATATGTGGAGATATTACCGGTTTTTGCGCGCCCTGACCTTTTAAAGCAAGCTCTTGTAATGCATTAGGGGAAAGGCAACTCCAAGAATTGGGTTAAAGGACGTCCAATACGTTATGCTATGTCCAAGTAACATCTTAAGATGAATTATTTGCTAAAACGACGGGACGTCCCAGCAACTAAAAAAAAGTTAAAATCTCTTTAAAAATTTAATATTTTTCGTAACATTGTTCGTGTAATATCACCTTAACTCACCCATAAAGATGAATGAAAATGCACTCTAATAATTATCGGCATCATGACGTATCCTAATACATAAGACTTTTGAGCTTGCCTGAAATGTATTTTTACGAAAGACATCGTAGGCTATCTTTGAAAAGATAATTTTAAGGCATTGAATTAAAAATATTTTAACAAGCCTAAGACCTTCAAATCATTACATACTGAGTGAATTTACATAGCATTAAACAAACAAAATGTACGATGTACTCAATGAATGTTTTGAACTTAAAAAGGTTTTACTACTTTCTTTATACTGGGCAAGTTGCAGTTATCCAAGGAGACATTGGAATTACTTCTATTGTTTGCAGTCCACTTCTTTGTTTTCTTCCTACACGATTTATGTGTGTTTGTGCTTTCTTCGAACACCAGGCGGTGGGGCCTCGGGGTACCATCAAAGAACAAATCAACGTCACTTAGACTGGAACCATTTGGTAAGATCATTATCGTTCCGCACATGCTGATATATCGCAGTATTTTCCTAGTGACCTTTGGAAGGCGCTCTTGAAGCATGCTAAAGAGAAAGGTGGTTCGGAGTGATGTGTAATTCCTTTTTTATTCGGGCGTGGCAAAGTAGTGATAGTGACTATTCGTGAGGCCCGAGGTTTAAACCTTAGACCTAGGCCTTCCGCCCAGTGCGAGGTTACCTCTTGATTACCTTGACCTCCATTTAACGAATGTCGCAGACAAAGCTTTTTGCTTCAGGGGGTCTCAAATGCAATACACAACAGGCGCTAAACGATGGAAATTATATGTTTTGCAATGAAACTTGTCCTCGTTGAACTTAGTAAGAAATTGTAAAATGTCCAGCGAAAAGGAAACCGAATGTCTGATACAGGTTTATGGTCAATAGATGCTTTTTTTATTTTTATTTCATAGATCAGTCTGCCGAATTATATGATTTCTTAATCTACTACTATCTAAAATTACTTTTAGTGACCACTCAACCCCCTAACGGTTACTTACCAGAATCGCATTTAAAGGCATTTAAGGCAACGCACTTAACTGCATTTCCGATGATTATTACAATACCCAATATTCCGGACACATTGGCAGATCTTTCAAACCAAGGTTGAATTATTGCTTGCACACAAAATACAATTACACTTTCCTAGTAATCTCTTAGAACGGTAACATTAATTCAACACAGAAATTTCAACATTTTACAAACAGATAAAGATTTCACAACAGATTTAAGTTAAAAGCAACCCATGTAAAAAATTATTTAAAATCTCGCACATACGATTTTAAATAAACAAATTTCTATCTCATCTACTCCAAAGTTGGCCAGTTTCCACACACATTACTCATCCCTTGATCCTATTTCCACTAGCACCTCATCTATATATATTTTCTTTTTTCTTACTTTTTTAAGAAAATTTCAATCTTAGCCAACCTTAAAATAGGAGGAAATTGCACCAATGAACGTCGTTCCTCTACCCGAGTCCCAGCCACCTCAAGGTTTGTAGACAGCTTGTTTATTTTATCTCCTGCTTTGCCATGATATTTATTAATAATAATCCCCTATTAGATAGGAAAAGTAATGAATTATATGTACGATGTGAGTCCTCGCCCTACCCTTCCTTGGCCTGCCTTCTCCGCCACGTCATTCTCATCCTGCCTCGTCCCACCCGCCCAGCTTCCGCCTCTGCTTCCGATCTCTCACCTGGACCATCCTGTCCCTCGCCGCCCTCCCATGTCTTCTGCAACCATCGTTGCTAGCACTATAATTGCTATGGGCAGCTGTAAACAGATGCATTGTTGCTTACTCCAGGCAAACATCCAATACGTTTGACCTTGAATTACTCTCAGCCTAATTGCTCTATTAGAATGAGTCAAAATACTTTTAGTAGGATATTTTACGGGCTTTCAGAAATGTTCAATTGACTATGATGAATGTATTTACTGTTTTCGAGATATCAGTGACAAACGGAAAAAGCGCACACTAACCTTTTATTCTAAGGGTCAGGAAACGAGAAAAGGAGTTCTTTTCCGAAATCACATTGAGACTATAACCTTTGTCTTATTTGGAAGATCATATTGTACAAATTTTCATTAAGATCGAAACAAAATTAGTTTTATACGAACAAACAAACCCTACCCCTTACATAAAATTGTATGAACAAACAAACCCTGTCCTTTATGTAAGAAAAAAAATAATTTGAGAAAAAGTAGCCTAAGTTATGCCATTCAAAACACACTACCTTTTAGAGGAAAATTCATCGAAATCAGTTCCGTTCGAAAGTGTTCCAGAGATTGTCCCAACCAAACAGACCAAAATTGTAAAAAAGCTTATTTGTTTTTTGTGTCATTTAAATAACAGCGTGCAATTGTAAAAAGGCATTTATTTTGAGATCGTAGACAGACATGTCAGTTTAATTTATAAAGTTATAATTAGAACTTGAATTTTATGTCCATTATTTTACATATTTTCTTCGTCCATTATTTTTCGTCAAATATTACATTTATCTTTCTCGGTTTCATATTTCAAAATGTATGTAAATTATCATCCTCGCTTTAAATATTTTATTTACTTTACATCAATTTCATATTTACATTAATCCAAGCTATTAATGAAAACGTAAACATTTCATGTTACTGCTGTTTTAATTATTTAAATCTTGCATTATATTTTGTACTTACAAATTTATTATTTACTGTAACACTGAAGATGGCCACAATACAGCCGAAAAGCCGTATGCGCGATTAAAACAAATATGAGTCACCGATTGAACTTTCTATCTATACCATAGTCATACCGGAATATCGAACGCAGAGCAGTGGATTTACATGCCCAATGATTATTTGTACTCCTTACACAAGTAATGGCTCACCAGTGTTCATGAACCACTTATCCTAGTCACCAGCAGAGAAAACAGTGACCCTCGTGTAGTGGTCTTTTGGCAGTGACGCAAGGTGTGATACATGATAAGTTTTGTTAACCCGAATACAGCAGATATCGAGTTGCATCAAACGACGTCCAGCGGTCAACGTATTACGGCCCAGAGTGACAGACACGATTTCGCCCGCTTGTCTGAGAGACAAGTCCTTGCGCAAAGACACGCGTGACATTTCGGTCTGCCTTCCGAGTTCGGCTATTCAAAGGCACAAAACTGCACGGGACTGATACTGACAAAACGACTGCATCCCGCTTTCTTGCTGAAGAGAAATCCACCAAAAGGCGCCGGTTGACAAATTTCAAGAATATGAAGGCCCTGAAGCACTAATTTAGGTTAATTAACCAGAGTTAGGTTCAAACTACTACGTTCTGTTGAACTGAAATGAATTGTAGCCACGCTTAACACTACAGGATAACTCCAGCCCACTTACAAAGTGAGGGATAGGGGAGGGGGCGGCACCTCTTCCAAATTCGTCGATGTTTTTGGTTGCAATAAGTATTTTCTCGATATTGGGATCCCATAGCATAGTGCTGTGCATCAATTCTTGTGGGTCCATCCGCATTATGTGACTTACCAATCCATTTTATTCTTCTTGCTTCAGAGCTTGCCTTTATTGATTTAGTTTTCTTGCCAAGATCTCCATTCTTTATACTGTCCCGTATATTAACACAAGCATTTTTCTTTCAGTTATTCTTTCCAAAATGTATTCATTAATATTTTTTTTACGTTGAGTAACCATGTTTGAGCTAGAAGAGAGGCAATTCATACGCATTACTTTTTGAAGCGGTATACTTTCTTTATAAGAAATGTGTAAAAAAATGAGAATGCAATATGCAATAATTTGAATCTATTATTATTATAAAGTTTCTCTCAACAATATTGAACATAGCTTAAGCAAATCATTTACAAAAAAATGAAGATCACACGGGCTAACTCTGATTCCTTCCGACTTGGTAACTCGTCAAACAGGTTCCTTCCTCAAGAGTAAAATTGGGTTTATATTGAGAAATAACAGTTCGAAAGTAGTGTGCGGGAAGTAATTAGGGTAGTTGATCGTGCCAGTAAATTGAACAACATGCAGCTGCACGTTGCGGGAACATGTTGTCGCGCGCATGTACGATCCAAGGACGTTGTTGGAGCTATCTGGTAGCGATTATTTGCAAATAGTTCTTACGTTGTTAAATTATAATGCGAGGGAGCTAAAAAGTGCCAAAGGAAAATCGGTTTGAAAGTAGTGTAGGAGGAGGAGTAAATTTATTGTCTCAGGAAATAAAATGTCTAATAAACGTGCATGAAATATGGATTGAAGTTTAAAGAACATAACTCTAAAACCTCGAAAATAGATGGGAAGATTTTCAGTTTTTACTCCGCTTCTTCCTGTGTACATAAGAGATCAAGAAGCAAACTGTAATGTTGCATCAGATCACATACAACCTGCGTAACACGTTACATGTATCATGTTACATGATCATAATTTCACTATATCATATTTCATGTCCTTTTTGCCTTCGATTGCTGCTCGAAGCACCATAAGCAAACAGATCACGATAATGATTATAACTTATCCATGAAATAAAATCATAATTGTAATGTTTTAGTTGTCAGAATGAGAATCCTACGAAAAAGTGATTTAGAATTAGTACTCTAACAACAAGAACGATTTTTAACATATTCTCGATTTCTCGTTTTAACAACATTAACTATTTTAACATATAACATTGTTTCGTACACATACTATCGAAAGTACAAAGCAATTGGTTAATTTATTAACCCTTCAGCCATAGGTGGAGAGAAGAAACTTCGACATCAGTTTACTGGAAACTACTAAAATGTCAATTGCCACCTGGTCTGTGTTCAAATGGTGTGTCCATTTAGAATTCCAATTTGGGAAATTCGGAGATTGTTTAGAGTAGTATTAAATTTAGTGCAATTCTGCTGCAAATACACATGCTACTACTACTAATAATATTAATAGTATTACTATTATTAACAATAATAATAATAATAGTAGTAGTAATAATAATAATAATAATAATAATAATAATAATAATAATAATAATAATAATAATAAGGAACTGTTGATAACGGAATTTGGCCGGAGTGAGTAGAAAAATTAAAACATTGGTTTGCCGACGTTTCGGAATATATTTACTCCATCCCGGGCTTACTAAAGAAATATAGATATTTACAAGCTCTCAACAGCTTTTTGGCCGGATTCCAACCCAACACAACGTGGAGTTGCTGTAGTGTGAGGGTCCATTTCGCACCACGTCTAACTCTGGCCAAGGCACCAAAGCAAATGAATGAGGGTTCGGCTACAATTCAGTTGTTGGGTCAGAACCTCGCGTTACAGCCAATACGGACAATCCAATCTAATTTTGAGGATCGAATTGAATTAAAACTGTAGTTTCGAAAATGTAGTTGGCAGATGGGGACAAACATGTTTGAGGTGTTTAAATTTTTGAAAATTCAGAGGTGACAGTGAAAACATTAGTTGTTCCATTTTAGTAAGCGTACATTGTTTTCATCGAGCAAGCGATTTTTTCAAAAAATATATGGATCCATTAAAAAATATGAAACCATCGTTGGGGTTATATAAAGCACCTCCCAAAATAAGTCGCCCGGTTTCAAATTCCAGAGGCCGCGACATCAGCCAGATCGATGGGGGAATATCAATTTTGGTGAAATTGGTGTGAATGATTTAAGTGATAGTTTAGTTCACATTTGAACAGACAGATGGACGAAAGAGAAGAGGTCGAAAACATTTTTTTCGCTATTAAAAAGTCATAAAACGTTAATAGTGACTACACATCTTGTGAGAGTAATTTACTACTTATAGGGGCAAGACTTAAATATCTGAGCTGATATCATACCTGAGCTGGTATGCAGATATATTAAGAAACGAAGTCTGTTTTTAATTCTCTGTTTCTTCACCTTCTACCAAAAATCTTTAGAACTCATCTTTCAAATGAGGCAGAGAACGAATTTGCAGCTCGGCGAGAACCAGGCCTGGAGGCTACGACATCTAATCGCGCACTCAAACTCCGGGCAGCGACCCAAGATTACGACCAGAAGTAATTCCACAAAACGGACCAGTTCTACGTTACACTTGCAGAACCAGACTAATGGTTTCAAATGATTTTTTCGAAATCAGGAACTCACAAAACGAATACTTTTTGCTATAGCATTACAAAACTTTCACTACATAAGTAGTATACAAAAAATTAATAAACTGGAGCATCTGAGGCAAAATTTAATTTTTATCATCCCGTAAGACATTATATGTATGTATGTAATAAACATATTCACACGAGGCGTCAAGGCCTCTCGTATGATGTGTATGGGCAAATACGAATTGAAATCAGAGGGAACCCCTGATTATTTTTCCCATACACATACAATTCAGACGAGTTGATGTTATTTGCGACAGCCAACCCTTCTCACAATGAGTTGAGAAATTGTTCACATCGATTTGTCGCTATCACGTTGTAACACACTGTAACAATGTACGTATCTACCTATGTGATTTTGCTATGCATTGCGCGTGATGAAATCATATTGATGACACAGGCGTTGCTTATATACATCATTCTCGGATAATCTTTCTGAAAGATGCACTTTAGTGAGTTCTATCTACCTGAGCTGGTATGCAGATATATTAAGAAACGAATAGTCTGTTTTTAATTCTCTGTTTCGTCACCTTCTACCAAAAATATTTAGAACTCATCTTTCAAATGAGGCAGAGAACGAATTTGCAGCTCGGCGAGAACCAGGCCTGGAGGCTACGACATCTAATCGCGCACTCAAACTCCGGGCAGCGACCCAAGATTACGACCAGAAGTAATTCCACAAAACGGACCAGTTCTACGTTACACTTGCAGAACCAGACTAATGGTTTCAAACAAGGCTGATTTTCTTTCAACATCGGCGTCCACTTGCAGAACGATCGTCGCTCTTTGGGACGAACCGCTCTCCCCCAACATCTGGTCATCATGGGCACAACCTACGCGCCGAGATTCGCCCCAAACGTACTCTTTCTCTCTCTCTCTCTCTTACTCACACATACGCACACACACATACACACGCACACACACACTGGTGGCGACGGCGGCGGCGGGCACACAAGCGCTCGGGCGCCGACCCAAGGTCGGCCCAGGCGACAACCGGTCGGTCGGGCCACAGCGGCGGCGGCGGCGGCGCGGCGATCGGCCCGCAGATATACGATATTGCCGACACCGCACCGCACCGCACCGCACCGCAGCGCCACAGCCGCCACTGCCGCCGCACGAGAAACAAAAAGCACGCACGCACTGGCGCAACCGGCCGCCTTCTCCACCGCCGCCCGCTGCACCGCCCGCATCGACTAAAATGTACACGGGGCCTGTCAATGTTTGACACGCGAGGAAAAGCTGACAACCCCGCGATTACCCTTCTTATCACAGGCATCGGGGCCTCGGCCCGGGGAAGAGGCGGCTGGCGGCGGGGACGCGGAACCGCCGGTGCGCGGCTCAGCTGAGCGTCGACCGGCGCCGTGGCCTCCTCGCGCGCCTCTCGGCTGGGCGCCTCGGGGGGCGGGGCAACAATCGGCCACCAGCACAAAAAATGTGAACGCGCTTGTGAAATGTATCAACGCGTCAAAATCAGTTTAGAGGAGCCCGGAATGAAGAGTGGGTGAGTGAGTGGGCGGGAGAGCGTTGGTTCCGGGAGCGTCAATTGCCGAGGTCGTTAGCCGCGCGTAGGGTAGTGCATGTTGTTACTCAAGAGAGAAGAGAGAGAGAGAAAGAGAGAGAGAGAAAGAGAGAGAGAGAAGAAAGAGAGAGAGAAAGAGCAGAGAGAGAGAGAGAGAGAGAGAGAGAGAGAAGAGAGAGAGAGAAAGAGAGAGAGAGAAAGAGAGAGAGAAAAGAGAGAGAGAGAGAAAGAGAGAGAAAGAGAGAGAAAGAGAGAGAGAGAGAGAAAGAGAGAGAAAGAGAAGAAGAGAGAGAAGAGAGAGAAAGAGAAGAGAGAGAAAAGAGAGAGAAAGAGAGAGAGAGAGAGAGAGAGAGAGAGAAGAGAGAGAGAGAGAGGAGAGGAGGGAGAGGGGGGGCTAACAATTCACTACCGTCGGACACAGGCGAACCTTAGAATCTTCGCGGTCAAGATGCTGCAGAGGTAAATGTGTATGCGCTGACCGGTCACTGCCGGTTTCTATCAAGAAGCAATAGATATTTTGTCACAATACTTGTACTGACATGACTAAGATGAAACACTTGTAGTACATTTCAGGGACCGGAACAGTATCCATCGGTAGAGGGGGAAAGAAACAGTACAGATAAATCGGAAGGCTCAATTGGGCAGTTGATGTTTTCCTTCTTTTTGGAATCGAGTTGTCCGTGAAAAAGTAAGTATAATTACATTTCTAAAATTATTTTTCACATTTGTTCTGGGCATCTATACTTTCTTTTTACATGCCATTTATTCTTTGTGTTGATATTCATTTCAACTCAATATTTGAAACGATTGTGGATACTCAACATTCTACACGAAAACAACGTTTAATTTCGACATTGAACTATTCATAAGACGCCCATACTATTTATGATGATTATTAAGGATCAATTTAGAATATTCAAATTATATCTCGAATACAAGATCCAAGTCGTTCTTCAATGTTCCAAAGCCTTCCGACTATATCGGGTTGGATAAGTTGGTAATAGAGTGAAGATTTTGATATGAAGGTTTGGTTCTAGAGATAGTCTTATACCACATCGAAATCTTTCTGGGAAGTAAGAGGATGAGGTTTCTTCGCCGGTATTCCTGGTCACGGAGTAAGAAGAAAAGTCTTCGTAGAATAGCGTCATTTGTTCCACCAGCTCACAATAGTCGCACAAAATGTAATAACTAATAACCGACATGGCGAGTATGTTAATAGTATTAAGGAGTTATTGCACGATAAAGCGTTACAGTAATCGACAGCAATATCGATCTACTGCACACGCGCAGTTCGACTTTTGCATCACTTCTGTGATCCTGCACATGCGCAGAAGATCGAAATTGCAACCGATTGCTGAACGTTATGTCGTGCATAATGTTCCTAATGCTTCACTTTCGTCGAAAATGTGGCACAGGACTATGATGACAGTTGACTAACCGAGTCCTTCATATTAATGATTAAGAAGCAATACTGAAGTGAAAGGTTGGGGCCTGACCTCCAGAAAACCTAACGTGAACGCGACCTCTTCACCACAAATTTCACGTGGATAGGCCAATATTTGTAACCCGATACCCAGAGATGAACGTGGAGCAATCTGACCAGAGTCGCCTCAGTACGGTAAGTCAGAAAACATAAGGCGACATCCACAAATGTACATATCGCAATCTGCGAAACTGATTTTTGAAAACCTTTTAAACCAGATTTTTCTACTCATATTATCTGGTAGTACAGCTCTCCCTCAACTTCAGGGAATATTTCCCGGTTTCAAATTAGGTTGAAGAAAATGACGGAAGAAGATGAAGATGAATATTCACATTCTGCAGAAGAGAAATATGTTTCTGATTTTGTTTTTGAGGAAATACATTTTTTATTTAAATACCCCACAAATATCAGGAATATTCCCCATACCAATGATTGTCTACACTATAATCTTGATAAGATGCATTTTTTAAGACTATCAAAATAACATTTATTCACAAAAAAGGAGCGTTTATTGATTTTTTTTTTCATTACAAACACGTACAACGTTTTGTGATCTAATTGATCACATTCTCTAGTAGGTCATAATTAGGTCTTCAAAATTTATTAATAAAAAAAGCCCCCAAATGGTGCAATAACTCGGAATTAAAAATATTTCAACACATAAAAACATTTCAAAACCTAACACAAAATCTCGAAATTTGTGTTCTGTTTTCGAATGATGTATTTTTAAAATCGAAGTCTGATCCATTTAAGGATGTGATCAATCAGGTCACGAAACGTCGTGGACTAACCGTCATTAACCGTAACTAACCGACGTTTGTAAACGTTTAATAAAGGTTTCCCTTCATTGAACAACTGTTATTTTCATTGTCTATAAAAAGAATCCTGTATCAAGATTAAATACTAACTCTTTAGTTTGAATTAACAATTTGTTCACGGTTTGCCCCATTTCCTCGGTAATAGGCAGTCGTAAAGCGAACGAAAGAACGATGTGAGTTCCATTTACATTGCTAGATACGCCATCAATTTCCAAGAGGTCGTGCAAGGAACATGTTACCCCGCCCAGAATGTCCTCGTTGAGTGGAACTGTCTGGTGAAGAATTGTGCTACTGTCTGTGCTACCGATTGAATAGGACGTAATTCACGAAGAATAGAATAGTAATGTGGTGGTTGTCTTAGCGAGCAGATATATTTTCCATAAAAAGCGTGATCGAATAGGTCCGTGCAAGAAAGAGAGCCAAGTAGCTGCTAATCGAGTTTTAAATTTTAAATACTCCCAACACTTTGTCACGTTCTTATGGTGGATTTCTTTATACTACCGACTGCAATAATCTTGTATATTTGCATCTAAATGTTTGATATGACGACGTAATAATTAACTAAAAGAAATACATGGAAAGGAAAATCTGTAAATGCAGAGTTAAGTGTAAAATCGAGAGGGAAAATTGAAGAAAAAAGTCCACGGAAGACAGAACACAATTAGTTAATTTTAAATACTAAAAATTCAAACTATGATATTTAAATACTTTGTTTTACCGTATCTCAATCATAAAATAAATATTCTAATTAAAAAGACACTAACCGCGCTTCTGAAGATTGTGGTCTTACGAATATATTTTAACTTATAGTAACATTAATCAAACTTATTAAAGACAACCACCCATAATCATTTCTTTGCTTCCGGTATAGACTTTCGAAGAAATGTATTTAAACAACGTATATTATTCCTTTCGAATTGTGTTCTCGAATTGGATGATACACCAACAGAATAACAGAGTGAATAACTAAATATCATGTTTATTTTCGAGAGTATAAGTGAACTATAGAAAAAGTAAGCACCTGAAACATACATAATTGGCTTTTTTCTTACCACATAACCTACATGTCAAGAAGGAAACCAATTATGTATTGATGTCTAATGCCTTGTCATGTGAATTTACAGTATCCTTTTTTTTCTTCACCGATCTTACACGTATCCTTAACTCCATCAACGTCCTTACATAAGCGCCCACACTCTGAGTAACATAGGCCCGCTAATCCGCGCTAGTGGCAACCACTTTTACAAGACTCGGTTTTAACGCGGGAGGACTGAAATGCGGGCGAGAGGGAACCTGTCATACCCATTTTCTAGAGCGCGCCAGGAAAGACTCCGGTGACACCAGACACTTAAAAATTCATGAAATGCGTCGTAAAGTAGCGAGAGCAAAGAGAGCGTAAAGCATTAAGTGTTGGGATCACGTGCAATTAAGGAATGGATACGATGCCAGGAGAAGCAATATGAGCACGTCAGAGAGGGATAACAAAACATCAACTCTGCAAAAACTACGCGGGACATTAAGAAAAGAAAAATTGCCGTATTTTTGTGAAACGAGGTATTAAAATAAAATTAAAAATCTTTGTAACACAAAATAATCTTGGGGGAAAATTTTCTTTTTCAATTCACTACACATGGAATTATAAGTTTACAAAAGAGGAAATTATACCAAATAGGTGAAAAGTGCAAAGTTGGAGAAAAGGCGAGGTTTGTGATCATATAAAGAAGCGATGAAACTGCTAATGTACAGCGTTTATGTCAGAGTGATGGTGACTTGTCAGTGAGAAACATGCCAGGGACGACGATGCGGGACGGATAAGAAGATGATACATAAAAAAAGGCGAAGACGCGAGGAGGATGAGAATAGCAGTCTCGAAGTGGAGCGAGAGTAAAACGGCAGGGGGCGCAGAGCGGCGGGGGCGACCTTACAGCACTTGAAAGAAGAAAGCGTCGGCGATGGGCGGAGAAATCGGATCTACCTCTGCACGAGTGACAGAGTATTTATTGTTACTAGGCGCATCAACGTTTTACTTTGACCATTAATCCCATAAGTGTAGTGCATGCTATATTCAGGGAGGTGGAGTTGTTCCTCCCTCGCTAGACCATGAGATCCGGCTAACCTTCACGTCAGCCTGCGGATGTTCTATCGTCACTGCCCTACATGGGAGAAGCTGTAAGCATCCAATTGGTCTCTACGGCATGCGAAGGGTGGTTAAGTGTATGTAAGCCTTTGTGTGAGGGTATGAGAGGAGATAATAGAATAAGGAAAAGATAGGAAAAATCGCACGCGTTCAGTAGCCCGCGCTGCTACAGCATGCGCCTGGTGTTGATCGCAGTAACCACGGAAAACTACCGATCAGAGTAGCCGACTTCTAGAATTCTCCTCCAGGCAGATGTTTAATTTGAACTAGCTATGCAGCTAGAGCAGTCCTCGTGGCTTGCTGTTGGTCGGCGTGCTCGCTAAGACTAGCCAAGACTATAGTGTGCGTTTTCCTTGCAATGACCCAGGATATGTTGCTGTGACGATGAGAAAATATACTTCTCATGTTGAGAATACGGCGTGGGGATGTCTACGTGCTAACCACACGTACCCCCTTAACCCATGGCTGCCAGATAGGGACGTCGCCAGTAGGCCTGAGCCCGTTCACGGCCCTCGCGCCAAGTACATATATACGTACAAACATATGTATAAACCTTCCACCAACGGGACCGACCATTAGGACTTGCCGGTTAAAGATGCTGCAATGTTCCCTGAACGCAGCCGGCGTTCTGCACGAGGAGGCAGGCAGCGCCATACGTGTGCGGTGGCGCTAGGCGCGTCCGGCGACTCGTAACTCTTCCGTTCACCTGAAAAAGCCGCCCCGCCCCCGCCTGGCGCCGCCGTTTGCGTAAGCGCACGGCCGCCCGTCATTCCAAGCGATTTACTGGGCGCCGGCTACCTGCTCTTTGATAGGAATTCGCTGCCGACTTAGCCGGTTCCCTCGCTATGTACGGCTACTCTCGGTGGGCTGACTTTCTTTTTGTTGTTTAGTGAGTCCTGGCACGTCAACTACCAGAGTCATTAGTCCCGTAAGTGTAATGCATGTTTTTTGATCGGGAGGTGGCGGTGATCTTTCCCCCGCTGTATGGTCTTCCGAGATCCGGCGCCGACCTACCGGGACGGGGTTACTAACCAGGTATCTCCCATCAGCGGGGCACCGCCCCAGCCGGGACAAGCTCTCAGCTACTGACGGGTCTCTCGGCATACGTGGTAGCGTAGTTCGTGTTAGTGTGTGTGTAAGAAGTGAGGATAGGGCAAGGAAGAGGAAGATGAGATCGCGCGTTTGTTAGGCTACTACTCCGGCATTCGTCTGGTGTTGATCGGAGGAACAACGGATAACTACCGATCGGAAAACTACCGATCAGAGCAGCCGGCCGCTAGAAGTCTCCTCCAGACAGCCACTGAATTCTACCATGCTAACAAGCAAGTGTGGAAAACCCTGTCTCCGTTGGGACTCTAACCTATCGGTGGGCTGGCGTTGCAAGGGCGTTCAGTGCGGTTGCTTATGATTTACGCTTTCTCGTGTTAGGAAGATCATACGAATGCACATATTTTCGTTCACACAACTCTATGAGACTTTTCTCACAACAACTCGTTACATGGAGTTTTATATTTGTTCATATCTCACGTTAATAGAGTAATACGAACAGTATGATAAGAAGTATAGAGTAGAATAGAATAGAATAGAATAGAATAGTAGAGTAAGAAATATAGAATAAGAAGTTTTCCCATAACCATTATATTATGATTGCACACACTGATTCATATTCCGAAAAATTATTCATATTTCTCTTACACTTCCTCATTGCGCCAGGAATACGTTGGTCACAAAAACGATATCTTGCACGGGAAGAAAATTATATGTCCATTTGCGCTATGGTGACATTGATGAATACCGGCGCTGAACGATTCCTTTTCTATCACAACAAAGAAACTAATTTTGGTGAAGAGCAATGCAAAATATGATTTTATTCCCATTGCTATTCTGATCGTAAAGCTTGAAAAAAGTAATAGCAAATTATCAGAATAAAATTAGAAAAGTTTTACATTTCGCTTATGTTCGTCATAAATCATTTTGGAAGAAGGCTGTTTTGTCAGCCAAGTTTGCTCATGCTAAATAATCTACTACCCTTGCTTCAAGCTAAGAAAACAGCAACGTACAAGTTACATGATGATACACAGTTTATTGCTCGATCAATCCTGGTTACGACTTTCAGCCAGCGACTGATTGAGTAGCGACCTTCTCAGACGGCTACGACGAGAAGGATACATGGACCAGATTTTACCAAGCCGCGTCCAATAACCATAAACTCATTTGCAAACCAAACTTACCTTTCCGGCGATCGTTAAGTAAATGAAAATACGAGGGAAAGCATATCTCAGTCCGCAAACTTCGGAATCAACTGATCGTAAAGCAAATACCTTGAGTTGGAGATGTGAGTAGACTTCTTTGAAGTACATTCCATTATCCTTCGAAGGTTTACAACTTGAAATAAATAGCATACATCAATAAATTTAGAAGGCCGAGTCGTACAATAAAATTAATTTAAACAAAATTGCAATTTCACTTCCGGTTCTTAAGGAATTGAAAGTACATGCCCGACACGCAATACTATTCGCGTTAATTTGACGGCAATTATTTGAACATTTAAAAGTGACAAGGAATGATTCGATAGGATGTTCGTAAAAGTAAACAGTTCGTATGTTCACCGGGAAAAGGTAATAAGGAAATATTAAATTCAGAGTAGAATTCCACCACATCCAATACTATGTCTATCTACTCACTATGGTTCGTCAGTGGACATATTTTGCTAAGAATAAACCACCTTAATGCAAATAACTCACTTTTTTTGGCATTTGAAACCATTCCTTGATGGCACAATTAAGATGTGCATATATAATACAGTAAAACTACGAAGTTATAATTTTAGTTTTTCATATTTTTGCCTTTGTACTATAAGTCTGCTCTTCGACTATCGTTTTTCGTAAGAGAAGAAAAGAGTTCTACAAAAGAAGGTCAAGCAAAGATTTGACGTTTTGTTGTGATTCAGGCAATGAAGCGGAGTGTTCGAAAAAGGACAGTAACCCAGCTTCGTCAAATGTAGCAGAACTCGTAAAACGAGTACAAATGAGGTAAACAAGTAGCAGCTTTCGTGAGATTTGACGCGTTCATTTCAAAGCAGTTCGAAACGAAATGTCTCATACAACAAGTAATTTGAGCTAAATGTGAATGTACGATGTACAATTAATCATTTTCTGACGAGATCGAGATGTTTTCTAGATTGCGCGTAATCGTTTGCGGCACAAATTGAAGTTCAATAGAATTACGATGGTTGTGTTTAACAATATTTCAAACTCTGCCTCATTTTAATCCTACTTCGCATTGAACGCTCTGATTTTAGGCAAAACCTACATAAAATCTATCTATGGAAAAATACAAATTGTGATTTGTTGTTGGTGAAATCATCAGTTTGTGAGGAGAGACTTAATAAAAATGGGAAATAAATCAGAATGTAGAGCAACTTATGAGAGTCTAACATGCAGAATTCAATATTTCACCTTAGTGCTTCTAATAAACAGATAACTATGAAGTCTCTCTTTTAATTTAAGGGTTATAGTTTTTCTTCGATGACATCATTTCTGCCTATTACTTTTGATTTCAATAAAACATAAACTAGCTTTTACATTTTTATATATTACAGGTTGATGATTTCATTATTTAGACCCGCTAAACTGCGTGAGTCTTCACGAAGAACCCTCGAAATTCTGAATTTCTATCATAAATGCTCAGAACTCAAAACTTTTCGCGATATTACCTAACAATCTTAGTCATCCTCACTGATTCTAAATAGAGACGTCGGTGGTCTTTCTGCTAAGAACCATTTCTCTTCAATGGTTAACAATGAAACATAGTGACGTAATAAGGAAAGTTAGTGAACATGTATAGTTCTTTCATCCTGGCACAACTTTCTGCAATAATACATATTGGAATACTGTCACGAAAAGACAGTAACGTATGTGTTGGGTTGGTAATATATTAAGAGCTTCGCTTATTTGAACAAAACCTAAGCAGTAGTACCTAGAGCTCATATGTTTGGATCAATTATTTTAGAGCCAGATTACCAACTTTGTAGCCGGCACCCCACTTCAAGTTTCCGTTATAAATAATCATACGTGATGAAGATATCGAATAAAAGCTTTAAAATAGTTGCCCCAAAACACTAAGAGAATGTTAATAATCCAGGGTCTAAAGAACAGGAAAATAACAGTCACGAAAATTGGGTTAGGTTTATTGCAGTTGAGACGTTCTACCATGAATTATACCATTAATTTTCCCTTTTTATAAGAAACGCTTCTGCAGAAATATAATTTGTCTTCATCGAAGAATGTCGAGTTCGCGTACTCCATCGTCGCGGCGCAGGCATCGGGAAGATTTATTTGCGTCGTATAGACTCCTTACTCTACTGCTGAGTAAATGTCTTCGAAATGCAACGTAGAAGATTTAGTGCGAAACATGATTTATTTCCGTTAATACATACATAATGTAACACTTGCGCCGCATAGCTCGCGGCGAGGCAGCAGGTCCGCATTGGAACGAAAGGCGTTTAATGAGGGACCGCGCGTGTGTGTCTGAGTGTGTGCGCGTGAGAGAGAGAGAGAGAGAGAGAGATAAAGAGAGAAAGGGAGATAAAGAGAGAGAAAGAGAGAGAAAGGGAGAGAAAGAGAGTATGTGAGAGTGAAAGAGAAAGATAGATATGTGTGTGTGTGTGTGTGTATGAGTGAGAAGCTGTGGAAACATTATTATGCGAATGCAGAAGATACAGAGATAGCTCGAAGAAAACGAAAGGGACAAGGCTTAGCAAAAGGCGTAGATGAAAAGGGATCAGCAGGAAAAAATTAGATGAAGGTTAAAACAACGCAATCATGGGATAAAGGGGAGGGCAAAACTTGACGGTGAAGGAAGTAGTGAAGATATGAAGTGATTATGAAGCCTGTGGAGGTTATGCCACATTTCTGTCTCCATACTTTTCGTCTGGATATCCATTGCCTAGTTCGTTGGAACGAAATCGAGGCTCGAAAGTCGAGCAGTCTTTTCTTTGAACCAGTCCCTTTGGTCACTCATTATGCATAATGGAACATGTGATTAAAAAGGCATCGTGAGAGATTTTCTCGGGGTACAATTCAGACTTTCATCCGCCACTCTATCTGTTGCTTGCTCAATTTCCATTCATCATTCTGCCATTCATGAACTCTTACATAAAATCATTTCAGTTTGTAGTACACGAGTGGCTTACGGACCGCAGCTTCGTGTTCCATCTCTTCGGCCGAAGAAATGTAGTTCTGCCGTCACACATTTGCAGATGCTCTGTTTTCTCCCGGTCAAGTCAATTTTTTTTACAAAGTGAGTTCCATTACTATTATTACTCAAGTATTATATATTTTATTTCGAAATTAATACATTCCTTGAAGTCTGAGTTATTATTAAAGAGACAATGGCAACTGCTGACACCCCTGCAGCTCTTTTTGCCAATGCCTGGGCAGACGGCTCATTCGCAATCAAACGCACAATTAACATAACAATCAAGTGATCTCCCACATAGCTCAACCCACTCCGTGAGCTTTCAAGTTAGTACGGGAACTTTCTCTGAAGGTTAGTCGGTCGACCGGTGTCGACATATTCATCTTCTTGCGAGGGCTCTAACAGTCTCCGCTCGCCTGCAGTACTTGAGAGATCCAAGCTTTCATCGCTCTCAAGAATCGTTCAGATGTATCCACGTGCAAGTGGGATATGTCATTACAATTCGACATGAATGTTTCTTCAATGAAACATTTATGATAACACTCACGAAGTTTCAAAAAAAAGTTTCATGAACATGAGTTGCACAAATGCTGGATAATTCTGCTTCAAAAACAACTATTTAAAAAAAATTCATTTGGAAAGTCTCAGTCAATCACCTCTTGTGCATCCTTCGGGCAACTTTTACAGAAGAAAATGAACTTATCCCGATGGCTAACTTGTTCTGTCCAGTGAAGAAATTGTTCTCATCTTTGCTATACGATTCTTGGTTCCATTTTAGCTGTGCTAAGATACCCAATTTGTAGTGAGGAAAACAATACTAAATCATAACGGGCTTCATAGCTCCCTTGGACATATTATTGGTTTGCTGTGACTCAGCAATTTATATTAAACGTAATCTCCTCTTATATTATCACAATTGGTCGAAAATCTGCAGACGAGGTACTACTGAGGCATCTGATAATATACCTGCCATTGGAATCAATAACACGAGGAACATTAAAAGACTGGAAATAAAGGAAACATAAGAAAAATACATTTCTGTAAAACAAATAAAAATGAGATAATTGAAAATCTTGAGTTGGACTGAGAACAACATTGATGATACGACACATAAATCTATAAATGAAATTTCGTAAAATTACTCGAAAAAACATCAATTGTATTTGATAATCCTTGTAGAGAATATTTTTATGTTCGATACTATCATTTATTGATTTTGAATATTTCTGGATAGCAGTACTTACAGAAAGTTGATTCGGAAATGAAGTCACTGTAGTTACAAGAAAGAACATTGCACTTTACAGTCAGAGCGACGTAGTAATAAACACAATAAAACAGAGGCGAACGCTGCGAGAGGAGCATTCGCTCCCGAACGAAGCCGCCGAGCGCGTGCTGCGGCCACTTAGCATATAAATTAAACCGACGGACGCGCCCCCGCGCGGATAAATATTTATCAACAAGCGCTTGGAGTGCGATCGGCCGCCAGCCTCTCGCGACGCGACGCCCCGCGCCGCGCCGCGCCGCGCCGACGTGACTTATGGCCCCGCGGGGTTCCGTCGCGCCGCGGAGCCAGCCGTCGCGTCGCCTGCCATTGTTTTGTTTTCGGTGTCGCGGGCCGTGGCCTCGCGAACCCGCTCGTCACAGAGAAGACCGCCCGCTCGAGACTTTCAATGATGAAAAACAAGGAATAGAAACGGAAAGGACAAAAAAACCTCTGTAAAAGGTTGAATTGGCCAACTCGATTATACAACTGTCCAAATTGTTTTCAGATCTCCAAGTTGTAAATAATAATAATAATAATAATAATAATAATAATAATAATAATAATAATACAAACAACAACAATAATAAAAAACATATGAGTATTAAATTGCGTGGTGGTAGCAGATATCTTGTACTCCATAATGTGTGTTACAAATCTACTGAATACATTCAGACCCACTGAAAATGATCCTGAGAGTATTTCCTGAAAGTTAACTTTGAGATGCTATAATAAATACTATAACTGTTGGGTTCGTGGTATATTATTTCCTTTCTCACAATATTAGTATTAACTAAAAGACCGTGCCCACATTCTTGTAATTAGCTTGATTCAGACAGCTATGATAATTTCGTACAACTGGTCTCTAAGCTCGCTAGTTCTAATCGAAAACCTAGTCTCCTCCAGAAGAAATAAATTCTCCTGGCGAAGGGGCACGCACCTCGGGCGCTAAATGGCAAAGCAAAAAAGAAATCGTTCATTGGCACGCGCTCCTCCGGGCCATTGATTCCCAGAAACCCTTCCACTCACGGCGCTCGTGGAATTATCCCTTCGAGGCGTTTTTACGACCGCTTTTTCGCCGTCCCGTCGCTCTCTCGATGGAAACGCAGTGCCCTCGCCGGTATTTCTCGCGGTGTGTCGCGACATTGGTGTCTGAATAGGCATAACTTGCATTTCATTTACATTTGTTAGCGCTTCGAGATTCAGAGTCGCGTTTGCGCCGAAGCTCCGACGCGCAGTCTTCCTGGAACGGCGGTTAGTAATCAATGATCGCGCGGATTCAGAAGAAAACATCCCACTTTTTTCGAGATACCCCCACCCCATCAGCCTGATGTGCCGTTTGTTTCAAGAGTGATGGCTCCCATTAATTTGGAAGCACAGAACGTTGCGTCCTTAACCTTCGAAGGGGGAGATTCAAGTACATTGCTCATTTCAATTGCGGGGATTTTTTTCGAAAATTAAAAAAATAATTCTAACTAAAAAGGAAAGAAAAATACTACTTTCTGATTTTAAAATGTTAAAAAAATCAGAGAAGTTAAACGATTAATTGTTCTTTTATGAAGCATGAAGAAAAGTTTCAAGGAACTGTTAATATTATTTGCCAGTTCATCAGAAATTGATCAACATTGTAAATGGGAATGCATGAAGACGTTGAACGACTATTTACATGATTCATGTATTCTTTTTTCTATTCCTACGAGGGTCATTACACAACAAAGCTTCATGCAGACAGCAAATAGACAATGAAAAATGCTTAATGTTCTCACGCGGCCCCCTGAAATACGCGCTGCCGTCTGGCAGAAGATATTCCCGATTTGTCGTGCGCACATACCGGCAGATTTTTACGCCTACACTTCCGCCGCCGCGCCTCGCCTTCTTTTCTCCGCGGTGGCCCTCTGCGTTCAGATGCACCCGCGAGATAAGTCAGTCGCAGGCGGGCAGGGGTCACGGGGAGCGCGGCCTCGCCCGGGCGCCGCCTCACCCGAATACGGCGATCAGGGCCGCGTACCCGCGCCGCGGCCGGGAAGGATGCCTGGCGGCTTCCTCGTGAGAAAAAGGCCGGATTCGGTACCCTCGCGCCCTGCGCTGGCTGAAATCGCGCAGACGGCTGTGGCGTGGACGGGTCTTGCGGGCGGGGCAGAGTTTTCGGACTCAGTCCTTGCCAAGTGGGCACTCACGTTCTTAGAGCCAAGGTGGGCGCAGTGACGAGACTGAATGGGGGTTCCGTAAACCTTAGTGATTTTTTAAAATTGAATTGAATGCCTTATTTTATATGCCAGAGACTCAGGACATGAGACTTGCTCTTCCGTCTGACCACGCAAATTTCGCTACGCTCCTTTCATTCCAACTAGCAAAGAAAGGAGGTATTTCTTGGGCGACGATTTGAATTTAGCTCAGAGACTTCATTTAGGCTTGAGGATCTTTCACATGCAATAAATATACTCACAAGGGAACACCGGCTTTACTTCCTCGCCGAAGGAAGGCGTACGAAGGATTTTTTTGCCCTAAATATCAGCGAACTTGTAAGTCTGAAAGGGTAACCGTTACACCATCGCCGCCGTCAAACTGAAGCGATCAGTCCACGCGACCTTTAGTTGGCCTCTGGATTCGTCGTGGCAGGGCCCCAAACCAAAGGGAGTTGAGGAGGATTTGCCTCGACGAATGTGAGTGCTGTGTGACTCCGGTACGAATCCGGAAGGCTGGAGGGCTTCGATCAAAACGAATCGGTACCGTCCCGGTAATGGATGCATGTTTTACGTTGCGTTACGCCGCTACCAGGAGAGTATTTTGTGTACTCGAAGGGGAGTGAGAATATGGCTCACGGCTAAGTGTCCACACGCGCGCCTGATCCTTTTTCAAATAGGAAGTCAAACAGGTAGTTAATAGGCTGCTGACACAATCGATAAACGGCTGGAGCGCTCTACGTCAGGGTTATCTGTCCCATGTAAGGTATGCAAGTTTTCAGCAATCCATTGTGACGAAAGCAAAGGCAACCGAAGTATAATATAATAATATATCATTATAACATCTTCGAAATCAGTATTCATCACCTCATTCATAATTGTCAGGTAACCGGTTCTCTAATACTTTTTCGTCAACACCTCGGAAAAAATATTGCTTCAAACCCAGATTAACAGCATGAAAAATTACAACATTAAATTTATCCCGATCGTTTACGATTGCCTAGTTTTCATGATTTCATTTGGACACCCTTTGCTGTTTAGGACGGATCATTCTCACCAAACACTCTCATTCCTTCTGTCGTCACACATATCCGCACAGATATATGTACAAAAGATCCTCAAATTAACTACCAGCAAAGCAGTGTGTTTGAAAAAAACAAACGAAACGAACCGTGCTGAATCATTTCCTTCTCATTAAAAAAAAGATTGCTTCTTGAAATATCTCTCTGTTTCGTGCCTAATTATTGTTTTGTATCAGCTTTCCTACACTAACCGAACCAGTTTGGGGGCATTTATTAGCCCCCCTGTCGCAGCAGCTCTACAACCGCTGCTACCCATTCCGACAAAATGACCAATTAGCATCGTTTCGAGAAAGTTAGTACGAGAGAAAGGCATGACAATACCTCGCGTTTTTACCAGCACCGTTGACACACACGAATGTCCTGCTGATTAAAGGTGGAGGGGGTCGATGACGTCACATACGTGTGTATGCAATATATTTCCTTCATTGCGAGGATTTAATTGGTTTCAGACAAAATGAATTTCAACGTTCCTATCCAATCATGACGAAATGGAAAGATGTTTCAGGAACAGCAACACGCACATAAATCTCTGATCTCTCTCTGGGTCAGGGAGTCCTCTGAAATGCCGTAACTTATCAAATGCAAATGAACTATTCCAAAAATGTAACTCCATTTTGGTTATTTTGGGGGCACCAGAGTATCTTCCGGCGCGCGCACGCTACGAGGGGCACATGGAATTCCAAATCCCAACTTCACCCGCACCTGAACGTCACAGCAATTTGGGAAAATATTTACAAAATTAAAATGAACCCCTTAAAATTAGCAGCAAAATTTTCTCGTCAATTTTCCACACCTGTATCCACTAATAAATAATATGGCAATTAGCTGGACATCAACATCAAAAAATGTCGAAGATTGATCTTAGACACAAAACGCAATTATACCATTAAAACACAAGCCAACACCAAGTTAATTCAATTTTGACCTATATTAAAACAAAAGACCCATTTCGAAGTGTCTTATAACCTCAATAATAATAATTATAATAACAATAATATTAATAAATCTAATATTAATAATAATAATAATAACAATAATCAAACTAGTAAGAACAACTACTAACATTTTTTTAAAAAAGTGCCTGATATCATCTAGCGATCTAAAATTAAGGAAAAAATTGCATTGTGGCAGAAATCTGTGGCTTTAATCTTGAAGTTGAAAGAGAGGTTCGAAAAATATTTGAACTTTTGTTATTTTTAAAATTTCAATGGTTTTAATGCAAAGCGTAACAACACAATCTTTGTAAATGAACTCTCCTATTTCCCAAGAGATACTTTTATGAAAAATAAGCACTACGTTTCAGCTCAACAACTTATAATCTGACATACCCTCATCCATCCGCCATAATCCACCTATCTATCCGTATTAGACATCCCGAGTTTGAAGTACAAGATTGGGTGTATTTCATCGCCACGTGGACCAAGCTAACCATCTTTGGAACGGAACTAACAGATCTTAATCCTACGTTCTGCAAAGTTACAGCTGCCAAGAGCATTACACACGAATACCAGGACCGAAAATTCGAGATTGTATTGTCGAAAAGATTCTAATATTTTTCCTCCGTATTTAATTCAATAGTAACAAGAAAAGGGGGGGAAACGGAAAAAAAACGAAAAAAAAAGCGCAGGACTCGTGGGATGCGGGGTGCGGGGCGCGGGACAGCCTCTACGTAAGGCCAAGGCCGCGCGGGCGCCACGCTGCCCGCCTTTCACCTGCCGCCCACGCGCCCGCGCGACCTTTGCCCCCCCCGCCCCGCCGCGCGCCGCGCCGCGCCCTCATTAGCGCACTTGCGTAGGGCACGAGAGCGCCGCTGTGCGGGGCTTATCAAGCGGTAGCCGCGCCGTTAATGCGCCCGCCACGGGGGCGCCCGGCCGGCGCGGCCAGGGGACCAGTAGGCTTCCGCGGCCGGACTCAACGGAGAGTTTTTGCACGACGACGCTTAAAGATAAGCGGACACGGCTATTGTCACGTGACATCACCAGTCACGGCCTCTGTAGCGTTAACTGTGTGATCGACAAACGAGGCTTTCAAAACTTGTGCCGAATCGGTTGCCGGTTGTATTTGCTTTGGCTTCTTAGTGGCTCTTAGAGAAGTAAAATTTGCAAACGAGGACAAAAGCCAACTGCTAATTTCTGAAAAACATTACGTATGCCATTGAAAGAAGTATTGACTACCCCTCTATATAAAGATGGAAGTCAGAGAGGAGGGATATTGAAATTATTGTGGTTGCGCAAACGGGGAAATCCTTTAAAATAAGAAGCAATTCAACGTTTCAAATTTTAGACTTAATAATTCCAGATAGATTTGGTTCTAAAATTTCGTGCAGAGTTGCAGTTGGTACATCGACGATATCTACGTTCCCAAGTACATATGCTTCAATTAGGTCTTCTGTAGCGGGAAGCAACACATACAGAGAATAAAAAGAAGTGAACACATGACAATCGCTTCTCCGCGTTTTCCCGGAAACAAATGATTACGATGTAATATCGAAGTACTAAGTCGAAACCACAATATACAAAATGGAAAATCGATAAACGAAATCGGAAAGGCGCCACTTATGTGTAGGGGATTATAATACTAATTCCTAATTCTAGAACCGACATTCGATTATTCTTACTCCAAATGCCATACCAGATGTCAGTCCTTTACAAGCGTAAGCATCATGCAATATCTCTCTTTGAGCTTCACACTAGATCTCTATTATATATTAGGCTGTCCGGCAGATGTCGCATCCTGGAGACTGCTACCAACGTTTTGGCGGTCTTCCTACTACATTCCTCCGGGATAAATGCGTTTTCGCCCCGAGGAAGGCACTTGGCATTTCCCTGCGAGGAAGATCGCATTGTGCAGTACGTATTTTCGCCCTGAGAATGGCATAAATGTTGGCAACTGCGCCTAGGGCACGACGTCTCCCGGACAGCCAAGTGTCTAGTGCACGACGTACGAGTAGAAGCAGCTGGAGCGTGGATACTGCCGGGAGCTACAGGCCAGCGATTGTCGATCTGCTTTCGACATTGAGAACCGCCGCGGATTAACCGGGAACCGAGCGGTCAGGGTTCGGACCCGGTGGCGTCGACTCCCTTTCTCCTGGAAGACTAATACGGCTTCGAGACAGGCAAACGTGCGGTGCAGCAAGTCACAGAAAGGCGTCCTCGTGATGTCGAATCCCAGTAATTATGGAGCTATCAAAAACCAAGGCAATGCCGTTTTAATACGCCACGCGACTGAATTGCCTTCTTATACCGAAAGAAAGGATATTCCCTTGTCTTCGGTCGTTAGGTATGACTATCCGACTCGCTTCGCCTCTTCTACAGTGAGTTCTCAAAGTCTGTCCTCGTAATCTCTACCGTTTCTCAAGTAGGCGACGGCAGTTTACCGTCAACGAAACTTAACATTATCTAAAACTGTCACTACAACTAGAAAACCGTGATGAATTGTAGAAAAATATCCAAAAAATAATTTGTGGCTACACAAAAAAAACACGCTTTTGAATTCTAAACACGCACCTAAATCTAGTTACATTAAATAAAGATTATTTAATTTAAATAAGACGTTAATGTATGTTTTCTAATGAATTTAGTCAGCACAAAAATAATTAAAATTCTATTTTACCCTAAAAAATCCATAAATTTTAACCTAAAGTATTCCAGTTCACAATTCATACAGTTATTTTTTTAGTTTATTTATCATATTTGTCGCCGCTGATTAAAGTTCAAGATTTCCTACATTGAATACAAAAGTAGGCATTTATTCGATCTAGATGCAGTTAGCAAGTTCGATCTAGATGCAATGACTTGTTAAATCTTTATTCTTAGTACTTATAAAACGCTCGCGTTTCACCATGGAATCTAGTTTCTTTAAATGTATCTCCGCAAAAATTAAAGAAAATCATCCCATAGTCTCCTAGAGGGATTTTTGGCCATTCCAACCTCCAGACATCAACATTATGTAATACATAATAAAGCGAAGGAGATCCCCATTGCATCCTGCTTAGTAATCCTAAATAAGTTTCCACATGTAGATCAACGCCATGGGCGCGAGAGTAGCCCCTCCTGCGTAGACAACTTAGTTCAGCTCTAACGGCACACTGCGAAACGGCCTTGGCACGTCCTGGGAAATGACGTAGCTCATACGATCAATTGTTTTTCGATACGCGGACCCATTGGTGGAGACGACGATTTCTCTCTGCACATCGCATTCCCAGGTCTCTAATCGTCTGGCTCAAGCAATATTATTAGTTGTTATATAATTTTCTTTTATTAATTCCTCTTATATATTTTACCACTTTATTCCAGTAACAGAAGTATTTTACAATTTTAATTAAATACATATATTCAAAAAGCTGTTTAACAAAAAAATAGTTAAAGTATGGTTTCCCATATTTATAAAGTAAAATAATTGGTTTATTGTGACCCCTATTGCATTTTGTTACAATCATCTGTCTCCCTCACAGGATGCGCCCCTACACTTCGTTTTTTTTTAAAAGTGGCCGAAGACATTACATCATTGGTAATTACATTACCTCATGTCTTGTAATATGAATTTTTTGACACAGGTAAGCACATTTCTGAGGCCACGTTTCCCATTGAGAAGGTTGTTCGCGAATTCATTTAAAACTTTAATTTTATAAGGCAGGAGGTGTAACAATGACCTAATGGCATCGGCCACTTACAACAAAACAAAGTGCAGGCAGGTCCCTGGGTGTACTGAGTGGAAGTCCGCTCTTTGGTTGGGGTTTTACCAATGGGGGCTCGGGCATTAAAAGTAAACATCATACAGAAAAATAGTAATAGATATAAAGACACATCAACCGATTAACAAAATTTGTATCTGACTTATTTATTTTCATTACAAAATTCTAATGCATGGATGCTGTAGATGAATGATAAGCTGAGCCTGTTGCAGATCCCCTTTCACTCTCTATTGCCTTAAGGTATATTTCTTGACCCTAACTTTCGTGGTGGAAATTTTAATACCTATAAACATGCAACACACAGCCCTGTCTCTCATTGATTTAGTGTCAAGAAGGGCATCTCAACACCAAAGTTCATCGAAACAATAACTCATGAATGATTTCATATCTCTCTTCGACAACGACTATATACTAGCGTGAACGTTAATGATTAATAAAAGTGAGAAGCGAACCTTCCTGAGTATGGAGTTAATGCTCTGGTGTAGAAATAGATGGAAATCGTTCGACCTCTTATGTAAGAGAATAAGAGGTGAACAATTTCCATCTCAGGTTTCCGATTATCGTCCCTCAACTTATATAATCGTTAATTGCAATCAAATAATTGCGAAAAGAGAAGTCAGAGAATAAGTGAAATACTCTAATTTTCAAAGATATGTTGCGAAAATATAAAACAGCCTTAAAACAATATGTACACTGTTCAACAGCAGATTTCTCACATGACAACTTTAGCTTCAGAATACGAAATTAATACCAAAGGTTTCGAATTAGTTCCTACTTACATGGCAAGTCTGGTCATTTATGAGAGAGTGTTGGCAATTCTCTCGTTCCCTTAGACTTATTTACAAGCCATTTTTAGAAAATGAGAGTTTTAGAAAACGGGCCTCAGGGGCCGGAGATCGAAATCGTTTGTAAAAAGGAAGAGTTTAAATTGAGTCTTAGAATTGTGTGGGAGCGATAAAAGTATATCTGAAGCATTAGTTTGTGTTTCGCACCCCTAATACAGCAAGTTAAAAAACAGCGAATTAACAATACAGTTATATGGCAAGTGATTCACAAGGTGGGATATAAGTTCTTTATTCTAAACAGTTGAGTGAGTAGCTGCGTACGAGTGTGTACGTTCCACACGATTCAAGCATTGTACGTTATTGTTATCGTTTTGTAAAGGAATGTGAGATTATGTTACATAGTCTTATAGTTATTTATAATGACAAACCAGGAAGTATTTACCGAATCAATGGGAAGCATTTTTAGACAGTATACATTTAGACTTATTATTGGGGAAGTAAATCATGAAATATAAGGAAAAGCAATTATTTGATAATGCAGTTGGGAATTTAAATTTTGTTTTACAAATTATTTGATCATTTAATTTATAACAAAGCTAAACTTTATTTTCTGAATGATCACGAGTATTTTTTTATCTTTAGCAGCCTATTAGGATTGATTTTTCCAAAGATATAATTGGTACACCACACTCAATATGTTTTCAATACTCCTGCTGTGCTACAAGGTAGACATTTTATGCATATGTTTTACCATTTTGAGAATACGGTTAGGTTTCCTTATAGTGCTTTCAGAAACTTCGATTTTTATGCAACTTGTAGTCCTGTAGTAGAATGTCTATTCACATCCACACGTTCATTTTTTTGTTTTAAGTCATCCATTCGCCCACCCGGAGGATATTCATAAAGTATTTAGAGTAAGAAGATAATTTCAGTTAGAACCATCTGCACTCCAAAAATATTTTTGAGGCAATAGAAAATTAAAAATTGTCAGCTTGATCTAAAAAAGTGTATGGAAACACATCTTTCGATGTGATGCTTTCAATGTGTGGTAACTGATTTAAATAAACTACAAAAAGTTACAAAAAGTGATGGCTTCGGAGACATATGACGAGGCTCCAGTGGCCCTCTCCGCTTGGATCCATCACTGTCACTTACTCTTCTCCTTTCCGACTCCGGAAATGTCAGAAAACAACAAGATGTATTCTTTTCCGATGGTAATTGAAAAACAAGAAAACGCAATGAAGCGGGGAGATGTGACAGCCTCACAAGTCAATGCGTGCGATTGTTGGTTTCAGAAAAATGCGTCAGCTATGTTGGATAATCACTCATGATAAATGACATCTGATTAGTTGCTTGAACGTGAACAACGATTTTCATTTGTGAAACCTGCGCTTGGGAATGAATGACTAGAAATGTCTTGAAGACCGAAGATGATAAAAGATACTTCGTTATTATACTTATAGGTTTATGAAAGAACTTGGCAAAGACGCTGCTGGCATGTCCATTTTAATGAAGCTAATAATATAAAACGAATGCAGCGAAATTTATTCAGAGACTCAAGAGAATTTATGAGGTATCATCCAGGAATCAGACCACTAGGGGTGACGCATAATACCAACGATATGTGTTGATGCTTAGAAGAGAAGCTTTACTAAATAATTAACCATCTCATATTTTATAGACTTTTTTATTTATTTCAATTACCAATTTAATACAAAGATCTGATTATCATCACAGTTTTACTTGCTTTACTATTCTACAATTTTATATTCTTTCAAAATCTCTTAGAATAACGGATTTACAGAGACCGAAATCAAAAAACAAAATATACCACATTGTCCAGAAAAGGTCAAGGAATTTTATGGTGTAAAAAAACAATATTGCATTTTTTGAGCCCAAAAACCTTCTGTCTGCCCTCAAGTGATAGAATTGCAGTAAGATAAAAATACTGAAAACGTAAGAAAACGTTTTTTCGCTTGAGAAAATTTATAGAAAATTACTTCGAATGTTAAAAACGATCAGTAATGTACGTTTGTTGCGAAACGTGGTTCGTAAAGTACTGTGATTTAAGACGTTCGTTGTTTCGTCTTGTGTGTAAATGTACGTTAATGAAAGGGTAGCAAACCACGTCTTGTCTAATAAGAAACAGCTCTGCGTAGCGAATTCAATCACCTGCGGGTGATGAGGCGATAAAGCGGCAAATGCGCGTTCCTGCCCGCCAGTGGGGTGTGACCGCTCGCGGAGCGCCACACATTACTACTCGGTCGCTCTCGAGCGGCAGAAGACTGGAAGAGATCCGGGGCACAGCGATCACTTGCGAGATAGGCAGTGATCTTTGCGCGGCACTTATGACTTTCGTGCTTTAGGACGGGAACAAATAACGCAGAGGAATTTCGAGAACATGTCTATTATTTGAAACAATCAGAAAATACGATTTACAGAAAAAATCTTGTTTTGCAAGCTGTCAACACTTCAAAACAGTATTTTCATCAGAATGCTTCTTGGGAAAATATCAAAGTAGAATACATTTCCAATGTGTGTGTATTTTTCTAACCACTTACAAGCTATCACCACTTTTTCGAGCCGAGACAACTACGATCCTACAGCCTTAGCGATCTCAGCTATGCAGGCCGGCTAATGAATTCTTTCTACGAACTTAAAATAATTTTAAAACATTAAAAAAATACCAATTTAAAATAATGTATCTATTATTGCAATGCATTAATTGTGTGTTTACTAAATGAATTTTAAAATTAAATTTACAATGTCTAGTAAATTTAATTCTACATCTTTAGTTTCAATATGCATTTAAAATGAACCATTCGTACCTATTTCGTGTATGTTTGTCAGACTATCATGTATCAACATTATTATACTCTCATTTCCCAATTAGTCCTCGGGCATTTCTGCTTTCCTTTTTCATCACGTTCAAAATGAAAAAAAAAAATCTTACTAAATTACAACTAGTTGCCTGCAGCAGCATAACTACTGCTGAACAAATAGGCACATTTCATATTCACATAATATTAAAAAAGTAGCACGCATGCTGCTTAATAACATCGAATTAAGTTCTCTCTTATAATAATGTAATAAATAAATAATTTTATTTTTAAATAGTCTTCGTCAATATGGCAATAACATGGTGTAGTGCGTTTACAGCACAACAGCGTGGAATGTGTTTACATTCCAAGAATATAAAAAAGTTCCCGTTCCGTAACGCAATACGTAAATAGAAAATATTTAATGGCGGGCGGCCGCTTTCGTCGAGCCTCGCTGTCGCGTGACGTCACCAGTGTCGTAAGCAGCGACGGTATAAGAATTCAGTCGGTAGACGCACTATGACATCAGACGAAATAACACTGCCACATATTTGCATATTGCAGACACAATTTACAGTTTAGTTTTTTTTTTTTTTGATATTTCCCAATTTTCTGGCTATCTAATGAAACCATGTACACCTCTCACATGACCCGCTTCTGCACAGTTTTCTTTGAATATCTACGCACATTGATTAGTAATGTAGATGGTTAGGATGGTTGGTAATTATTTAAAACATCAGCTACTAATTATCAACTAAAACAATGCGGTACATAAATTAACTTTCTGACACAACTGTTACCTTCTTCTTCTGTTCAATAACATCCACCTTCGGAGTCGGAAATAAATATGACGGAGGCACATTTACTTACGTATGTATGCGTGTATATATGTATTATCACAAATGTAATAGGTATTACATTTGGATATTACCGTCATGAACGATTTAGAAATGACATGACTATCAGGCATCGCAAACTTTAGAAACAAACTTTAGAAAATAATGTATAGAGAGTAGAAATTTAAGAAGGTCCAAGGCCAGTACCAATGTCAATATATGGCGCAGGAGAGCTAGCTTAGTTGAAAACAATACCACAAACATTCTTCAAGTCGAAACCATCTCGCCAAAGGTTAGAAGTTGTAACGTGTTGTATGTCCAATCAAAAACAGAAGATTTTGGCTCGAGACCAACGATTCAAGCGCCGAATAAGGAGGGATGGGCGGGTGCAGACGACCTTGACGGAATTACTTTTTTAGAGTAACAGCCTCATGAACACTTTGTAGCGTGTTCAGAACTCGTTTTCTTGGTAAATCGCACAGCATTGCAGTCCGCTGAAAGGCCATATGAGGAACATTTTAGAGACACCTGCAATAACAATTCTCAGTCGTGAGCCTGAGAAGCAGAGATATAGCCTTTGAAGAGAAATGGTTCATTATTCTTTTTTAAGTTCTGCTGCACTTTATCCACTCTAACTTTCCTTGGAATCAACTCAACTGTTCACTTAAAAATATCAGATACATATTGATAGTAATTCATTCCTGAAGTGAACAGCCCATTTCTTCCGTAACTGCTTATATAAATAAAATCTTGTTATAAAAATATATTTATTTGTGTGTTCCTTCCATCCTTATCCTTGCACTCAAAATATCTGTAGTAAAGAAACATGCAAATCAAGATGTTTCAGGCAACAACCACGAACCTGCTACTTTTTAGAGGCAAATCGAATAAAAAAAAAAGCGATGACCAGCCTGAATGTGGAAGCAGAATGGCGAAGCAATAGTGCGTACAAGTAAGAATAGAGGGAGAAATCATTATTGAAGGAAAGAATTGAGAAAAGAAAGAAATTAAGAAGAAAATGTTATTATTGGATAATTATTGAAGAAAAGAAAAAAAGAAACGCTGACAATTCATGAAAAGTAAAAGGCGATAGCATCAAACAACCTTGGAATTTGACGACGGTTTTCACACTACTTACTTCAGGATATTAAATTATAAGGTATAAGATTAAAAAAAAAATTAATATTGATTTATTTTCTTATCAAAACGTAATTTGAAGTTTCGTCTCGAACTTGTGATTTTTCGATTTCATCCACTGTCGCACGGGCGACGGGTGCGTCGGAACACGGAGGACGAAGAGCAGAACGAGCAGGGGTCCGAGAGGGCGCGGGGCTGAGCATCACGCGCCAAAGGCTGGAAGGTGGCGTGGGAGCGGAGAGGGGGGGGGAGGGGGGGGAGGGGAGTGGGCGGGCGGCGACGCCGGAGAAGACGAAGGCGGCAGCGGTAAACGGTTACAGCGCTCGTGCCGCGGCGGCGCGCCGCCGCCGTGCCGTGCCGTGGCCGCAGCGCCTCACGCCGGAGGCCGCCGGTGCGCCCCTCCCGCACACGTGGCTGCCCGAATGGCCGGAAGCGCGCGCGGTATAGGCTCAGTGCGTCGCATGTATGCATGTGAATGTAGGTAGTATAGTGTATGCTTGCATGTAAAGTGTGTGTGTGTGGTTGTGTGTGTGTGTGGTGGTATGTGCCTGTGTGGGTATCAACCCGCCGAGCGTTGTATCCACAGGCTAAGATGGTTCAGAGCTACCTCTGTCGTCGCTGCAGTGCGCCTCCATCCTAAGGGTTCGAGTCCCGACGCTGGATTTTCGAATTCAGTCGCTGTCTGGTGGGTAATTCTAGCGGCCGGCTGATCTTACTGTTAGTTTCCCATAGTTCCCCCTAACAACACCATCTAGATCGCAACAAATTGGATATTTTCTAAGCTATTCTTGGCCCTCCTCGCTCCTTACACACACACACACACACACACACTCACAAACACTTCCTTGCACTTCACTACTGCGTCATTCGGGAGAGCAGTTGGGGCTTCGAACCTCTCCCGGTTGGGGCGGTGCTCGGTGAAAGGGAGTTCGGAAGGGGAAAACCCCGTAATCCGTCTGTAGGTCAGCGTGGGATCTCCGCTCCACAGGGTGGAAACGCCGCGACCTTTTGGCTAACCACTCACTTCTCACGGAAGCAATGACCAGAGAAGTTGACGAGTCTACTAAATACTCACTTCCTCACTCACTCACCCGTTGCAAACAAGGCCTTTCTTTGGAGTCTCTGACAAGAAGAATTTGGGAGTACTAATATAGTGTTTTTTTAAAATTTTATAATGAAGGCTGGCAAAATATTTTCATGTACCCCATACCCTTTAACAGACTGAATACAATCCAGTGTCCAATAACTATCAATATAATATGTTATAAAGAAAAGCTTTAATAAAAAATATTAGAATACAACGTGGATGTTCTTGAAAACATCGCGGGACTTGCCCCCCGTCCCCGCCAGACACACCCAAGGAGCATCTCCTTCTGCGTCGCACACGAGGCAGCTGCTTCTACAAAATGCCACGACTCCGCGAAGGCGGAGAGCAGGTTCGGAGGTGGAAAGTTGGTTTTCTAAGAAACACGTAATGGAAAACGAGTACAATCAGTCACCTTCGAATGCACAACATTTCGCACGTTAAAAATGAAAGAGGAAATTCTTTACACCAAGTTCTTTAAATTAAAAAAGGAAAAACTTGCCCTCCAGTTATTGACAAGTAATGAAGAGAGAAAACCTTCTAATATTGCAATGATAAATCTGCGAATCGTAAAAAAGAATATATGAAACGAATACGTTAATTTCTATTTTACGTTCCTTCGCTTCAAATAAAACACATTGAATGTGTCAAGCACAGATTCACAGGGAGGGAAATTATGGAAATCCCCCCTAAAATGTTTCAGTAATTATTAATTTTTAACTTGTCACGAAACTTTTAAGCAGAAATATTTCCGGATAATCATTAAAACGAATAAAATCATATCGCAGCATGAGCTGAGTGAAACCTGCGACATTTTACAAAATCTGTAATACGTCGCAAGCGACCAAAACATTTTGAATTTCCCTTCCCAAAACTCGTCGACCGAGAATGTGTGTAGGTATACGAGTAGTTCAAACGGAGGTCCTTGGCCGAGGTGGCTAAGAGCGTGTACCGACTCAGCCCTTTGATCCGACTCGAGCCATGGCAGGTTCGAGTCCCGCTTTGGAATGGTCGTTTGTCTCTTGTCCCTCATGTACGTGTTGTCGCGGAGAGCCTCGCGTTCTGCTGTCCCCAGATCAGAGGATCCCGCAAGTGTGTTGTGGGGTCGTGTGTGGTCGAATACGAGTTCCATGGGAACGTAAACGGTAACAGACACAAGGGAAAATTTGACTGTCGATATGTATTTTATGAGTGAGAAATGTATGTGTGAGCAAAAAAGGCGTGGTGATTGGGCCTACTGCGTTGCGCCGCCAGAATCGTCGTCGTCGTCGCAGGCACCTCCTCGCGATGCAGCCGTTGCTTTGCCGCGACGGAGCCGCCTCCGCCCCCCTCCATCGCCACGTCCACTCCGCCGCCTCCCCCCTCCTCCGCCTTCGCATCCCACTCCCCCTCTCCGCCCCCGCTGCTCGTCGCCTCCAGGCGGAGGCGCTCTCCGCGCTTCACGATAGACTTCACGCCAAACGCAAAGGGGGGTCGGTGTGAGGTGTTTCTGCGCAGGAGAGGCTCTCTAAGGAATGCCCTTTCACCCTACGATGGGCTCGTCGAATCAATGATGTACTCACCTAAAGCTAGAGAATACGTGTTGGGAATCTTTCCATATTCGCTGATCTGCTGATGATTACAGAATTTCTCCACGGTTACAAACAATACATACTGTTCTAGTTTTACTAACTTTTTATTAACTAGTCTTAATTATCCGCGCACAATTCCTGTTGGGTAAGACGTTTTCACCACTTAAAGTGAAGACGTTTGCAGTGCAGCCGGAGCCAATAGATTCTTTGCTGTCCGGGGACGCCACTTCCTAGACCAAGATTCCAAAGTTTCGACTGTCATAGTGCGAACTTTCTCATAACGAACTGCACTAAACTCACTATGTCCAAACTTGAACGAATGGCCTGTGGAATGTACTTGCCATCGCAGTTCACTGAATATTCCGAATCGTGTGGTGGGTCTTACACAATGTCCGAAACAGCAGGATTGGTCAATGTTTCTTGTCCTGGATAATTCCATCTACCCAATCTGTCAGAGTCTTGTAGATTGCTCTGGGCTTTGGGCGTGCCAGCTTTAAGATCTGACAGTCAAGAAAAAGCTGTGTACTTGAACCTGACAGCCAAACTGACCTCACTGTTTTATATATGCACGAACACCACCTACTCCACCAAAATACGTAGAGAGGAAACGCCATATTCATTTGCGGAACCGTAAAGAACAAATGAAATCGTTTGATAATGCGAATCTTCAACAGCCTGCGTTGAACGAATACATTCAATTTCCAATACATTTTTAATTATTGGAATCAGATACTCAAAATTATCTTTGTCCGTACGACATAAGTCGTAAAATGAAAAATTATTTCCAAAAGAGGATTAAAACGAAGGTAAACGGTACATAAAAAGTAATAAGATGCGGAGAACAATCCATAATTCGTAAAACATTCGTTTCTGGATGTATGCAATTAACAATATATGATTTATATTTCAATTTACTCATTCACGTGTGCTCATAATATTCTTCAGAAATGAACAGACCTTAATTTGCAGCCTTTCTATTAGTACATATTTCTTACAGTCGTTTCAATTAACTTTAAAATTGAATATAGGAGAAAATAAAAATATAAATACACCATAGCGGTTTCTATCAGTAATCACGATAATGATGGTATCCAGAGTATCAAAGCATCCACATTAACTCTGTGATCTTTAACCTCAGAAAAGGTTTACTTATGAAGTGAACAAAACTATGTTGATATTGCCGACTCGAACAAATATATCACATAGTCGGTAAACTTTGCACAGGTCCTAAGGGGTTCCAAATCGCTTAGCCGACTCGTGCATATAGCAAGAAGGGAAACGTGTACTACTCAAGAGTGTAAACACATTCCAATCATGAACGCATTGCTGAATCACACTCTACGACCCCCGAATATTCGCTTGTCATTTCCCCCTGCCCTCATTGTGAGCCGTAAAGAGCAGAAGAAAAAGAGTGTAATCTACTCCTATTATTGCTTTCAAGTGGATTCCAATTCACGCAGCTCCTGGATGTATCACATTCAAATAATAGAAACAATCCGTATCGAAATCACAATTCTCCTGCGTTGCATGGCTTGTAGTCATTCACTTCTACTTACAAATACATGAAATGCAGACAATACGAACATGCAGAAGTGAATGTTTCAATGGAGCTGGATGGTATAGAAGAGAGAGTATGTGAACCACACCATTACCAACCAGAGCGCAAAATAAAAAATAATAGATTTCGAAATGTTCAAACACAAAAGGAAATTAGATGTTGTAACAATATTCACCGGCATATCACAGCACCAACAGAATAGCTGTTTGCTCAATGTAAAAGCTTTGGATTAATATCCCTCTTCCACTTGTATTTTTGTCGTGACTCATCTCGGGGAAAACGCAATGCATGCGGCGTTCGCCGAATTATGTTAATATTTCCATTACAGCCTGACGGCGGAGAAGCTGTGAGTGACGTCGAGCAAACAATACCTTCTGGCGCAATAAAGCCTCGGCGCAAATCCACATGCCGAGTCACGAGTGTGCGGTAGCGAGAGAGCGCCGACGGCCAGCGGCCAGCGGCGCCCGCGAGCCCATCCAATCCGCGCGAAGCAAGCCGGGTGCGAACGCCCTGCCCTGCCCTGCCCTGCCGGCCCCCGCCGCCGACGCGGCGCTCGTCTCGTATATTCAATGCTAATCGATTGCAAAACCGTTTGGCCGGCCGGGGAGGCGCCGTCGGCGGCGGCGGCGGCGACGTGTGCGGTGTCTCTTCCATGCAATCGTAAACATTTCGCCGCGCCAACGCGACGTTCCGCACGCCGTTGGACGCCGCCGCCGCCGCCGCTGGACGCGACAGCGATGTCATTGTTTTCCGCACATCGATGGTTTCTTCGATCGACGCCACGCGAATGCCGCACCAGCAATGGCCACAGACCAGTCCCTTCCTTGTTCTCTCACCCTGTTCACACACACACACACACACACACACACACACACAAAAGCATTACAATACCACACATGCCGGATGTTCAGTCGAAAGCTAGAGCTAGTCCCGCCTGAGGCGGGGCTGGGCCCCGCTTTCCGATATACTCGGAGAAGAAAACCTACAATCGAATTCAACATGCGCTGAACTCAAAGAACGAATGACTATACCTCGTAGCAACTGGACGCACTCGGAAACACTCACTTCCAACATCGATGCTTTTATAAAAATATTAGTTCGTAACATCGGTTTATCGAGATTGTTGTTTTTGAAATGGACGTTTTTGCCAATTTATTTACGTTATAGATGTGTTATTTTTAAATGAAAACAATACCGTAGCAAGAAACTGTCATTATTATAACATAAAAGTAAATTACACAATCTTTCATATTAAAGTGAACAATGAAGGGGCTGAAAAAGAGGAGGATATTCAACATTCTATCGGAGTCTTGCTTATGGATAAAATGAGGAAAGTTGTTCGTAGCAAAAAACCGGAAATCAGTTATCAGTGCTAAATCTATTTGTTTTATAAAAACGATAATTAATATACTTTGTATAATTAATTACGAAAATAAGAATTATGTTAATTATTCTTGTTAATTTTGGACTTTGTCTTATCAATGACATCTTAATTATTACGTAATATCACGGCCTCTTTTAAATTAACATCCATCCACATAAACAATATTGTTAGAGGTGACTATACACAGATAGATTTTATAAACATAAACGATCAAAAACATCGATGTTTTGAAGAGATGTATTATTAACTTCCGTGTTTTAATTTTCAACATCGTTCTGTGTGCAGCATGGCATCCCGGTTACGCCGAGCCTCAACGCCCGTCCGACGCGGCGCGCAGGACAAGGTCGGCGAGCGGCCACCGCGGGGCGAAATCGCGAGCGCTCCGTCGGCGGGCGCTTCGACGGCGCTGGGAAAACAAACAGCGCGGCGCCCTCGACATGAAGCGCGCCGCCGTCGCCACCGCCACCGCCTCGCTGCCGCCTCGCTGCGCTGTCGCGGCCCCGTTCGCGTGACTTGTGGAGACACGCCGCCCGTCAGCCCCGCGTTGCTTACTCGCTTTACCGACGCGACGGCGGCGCCGCCCTGCTCCCTGGGCGGCTTTGACGGGCCTTCGGGTGGTCACGCGCTCACGCACGGTCTTACGATCCCGATCCAGTCAGCGTTCCCTACAGGCCACGTTTCACATGTGCAACATTCTTTTTATTGCATAGTGATTCATGACTTTGTGATGAAGATGATAACAATGACAACAACAACAATAATTATTATTATCATTGTTATAATTATTAAAGCTGATCAGATGGCCGAGACCACTAAGGCCGTAGCGGTCTCGGACCAGAAAGTCGAGGGCTAGAGTCCCGCCTCGGGCACGAGTGTACTTGTGTGTTTGTAAGTGTGAGTCGTGTTCTCACCGCTCACTATCGTTATCATTTCATCATTCATACCCCCAGGGCTAACAATCTTGGAGGATAAAAATCGGACCTAGTGAAATGCTGATCCCGTGATATAATTATATACACCTGCCACCGAGACAATGTTTTAGAGCCCCAGTAAATGCAGGGTGCATGCACGCGTGGTTCAAGTCGGCCTATTCACGAGCAAAATAATAATAATAATAATAATAATAATAATAATAATAATAATAATAAAATTTAAATTTAGTAAGTAAGATTTCATATGGTGCTTTCCAGATAAATGTGACGTAAATGTTAAGGGCCACGATGTTTTAGTCCAAAACTTTGTTTTACATACAGACCCCACTCAAATTACGCCACCATAACAATAACACATACTATGAAGTTTACTTGTATAAATAATGTTACGTTGCGCCATAAAAGTACATGTAATTTGATTTACTGCATGTCAAATGATTAGAATTAAAAAAAGTATCATTCTTCACCTTATAACCCTATTTCAAGAACGAATATAAAATGGAATAAGTAAACGTCTTAGCTTCGTGAGGGAGGGTAAGGATTGTTTAGGGTTGCGTGTGTCAGACTTTCTCAGGAATTCTCCAAATGTAATTCTCCGAATTCCCTAACAAGCTAAAGTATTACGGAAGCTCCACGTGAAGTCTTGCAGATGAATGTCAATGTCGGCTTGAATTGTAGAATTAGGCAACCAACTTTCGAAGTAAATGAAACGGAAACGGGACGCTTCGGATTTTAAAAATGTTTGTTACAAGAAAGAAATAAACTATAATTCGGAGGTTCCTTTGGTTAACAAAAGTGTGCGTTTAATAATGTACAAATTTTAACTATTATTCTAAGGTATTTTCGAAACAATAGACTTATTAAACATTTTAATAGACACACGGGACAGAAAACCTAACGTTGTTATGTTTGTATGAAAGCAAGAACCGCGGAAATTTACAGCGGCTCTCACAGAAATAATCCATTATTACAGATTTTATGGCACGGCTACACTCTAGACACGAGCATAAAATATGTCTTCTGTTGCCGATAATTATGACAAAAAGAGACACATACTCATTTTCTATACAGCCCTTCGGAGAGGTTTCACAGATAATGGGATAATAATGCTGCTAAGAATCACGCCACTAAAGTAAACGTCAGCGCGCGCTCGCAGGCGCACGGCTTCGAGTGTCACATGCGCGCCGCCCGACCCGCACGCAACCGCTCTGCCTGCTGGTGGCTGCGGGTACACGTGGGTCTTCGTAAAGTTCGGTGAGGGCATTTGGAAGTTACATTATTCATGGACTCAATACGTTCAACGTATAGTTATGTGCTCATAACACGATCGGTGAAGTCGATTTAATTGATGCAGTTCTTCATTAAGAAATGAAGACAATCGTCAATTTGCAAACGTCACAAAAATTTATTATTATTATTATTGCTATTATTGTTATTATTATTATTGTTATTTAAATTTCGCTCAGCAATAACTAGAAATCATTCACCTAGTCATATGACTTAGGCTTGCTCAAATGCAGCTGTTCTTGACAGATGCAAGAGACGGCGGAGAAGAAATTCATCTTTGTCTCTCGTTCAGTTACAAAATTTTCTCACTGTATGTCAAATCTGTAGGATTAATGTTTTCTGGATGGTTATGCTAATGCCTTTGATAATTGTATTTTTGTAAGACCAGAAGCAAATCGCTCGGTCACAATTTCCTTGCCTGTGGCGATTGGCACTAGATCAACTTTAATTGCTGTACATTTTGAATTTCCGCTCCTAAATTCTGATATTCGAAACACTCTTCCGAGTCTGTTTTTTCTTAAATTGTGTGTTAATAAGCAGTCTATCTCATGAATTAATAAAGTCCTTTAGATTTAATGAATAACCATCATCTGGTTGATTATTATCCACAGTTTTATCGGTGACAATGGACCTAGCCCAGTAAAGTACATTTTCATTACTCTCTAGAACTGGTGAAGGTGAGCATTTGTAAAATGAAATTATATAAAAAATGATTATTTTTTATATAATTCAATGTGAATTGTCATTGAATGATTTAGTCTTTGACATTTATTCTTATTATTCATTATATGCATCAAAATGTCGATAATATGATAATTTATGATAATCCATTCATCAAAATTACGAATTTTTATTCAACCATCTGTATTTCTTGTGCACCTCGCTGCACAGTGTTATTATTTAAGAGATTCGAATATTTCCTACGAACGGTCTTGCTCTTCCATTCCATGAACGGTCTTGCTCCATTTACATGTTACTCTGAGGAATAACTTCAATGTTGGTGTCAGATTCTGGAGATTTAATGCCAAGTAGTTTGCATTCGCATGTTATTATTAACAATATGCATTCGAATTTATTATTATAAATAATATATAAGAGATATAAAATTAATATTATATCTCTGAGCCCTGTGAATACGCTGATACCTCGTGGAAACTAAATTTTCTAGGTCAACGTATCTTCCTATCTTACTCGTACAGTTACTCGTATCCAGTTTATCTTTTGGCGAGAATAAAAGCACATTTCAACTGATCTCAAATCATTTCTATAGCGTGAGTAATCAGACAGCCCAACTGATCTAGTTAGGGTTTATGATTTAAAGAAATTCACTTTGTATTCGTACGAACACGTGTGCCCTATATTCAGCAACCAGAATGAATTAAACTTATCTGATTATACACAGAGAATGTAAAGGGAATCCATTTGCACACTTATCTCGTTTTCAGGAAAAATTGACCCACCAACTTCCTTACCAAGGTCAAAGACATGGAGTTAGAATAATTAATAGTAAAGAACGCATTAAAAAATGAAGAATGAATTTTAATAATCGTAATTCAAACTGCAGAAAATAAATGCGATTTTTCAAAGGATAAATAGAAAAGATTAATGTCTTAAATGACTGCCTAAGAGACTAGTAACATGGCTCTTATTCCAAACTATTTTGCCAGCTAACATCTTCATAGAGTTCTGTTCAAAGCGACGTTCATATTTTTTTGTAAATAAACACTTCATACACTTTTTATTATATATAAAAGAGAAAGTAACATATATGCATATAAAATTATTTGAAAATGGAATTAATTTCTTCAGTTAAGTAGTTTGTAGTACTGCTTCGAGACATCCAAACAATCTAGGCACAATAAAAAGTAAAACCTTCCGGGAATTTACCATTGATCTGGAACATCACTAGCTTTATTTCTTAATACAAAAATATAGCCTCATCTAGTTCAAGCGAATGTTGCATAGCATTCTTAATCTTTCAATAAAGACACGAGTACATTAATACCAGTGAGCGACACAAATCGACTTGCAGTTTTGAACGTGAAACTCACACACAGGGTCTAAAAAGCTGGAGAAAATTTCTTCTTGACCGAGAGAAAGTAAAAACGCCTGGAAGCGAGCAAGTTTGACGTGTTTTGTTGTTGGGTAACGTGTTCTCAGAGCCTAATGTAGTAACTTCATTACTATATTATTTCGTTCCATTCCTGTACTTGCTAGAATTTTAATTAGTCTGATTTTATTTGTTCTAGTAAAATTAGTTATTTGTGAAAAACTACATTAAATCATGACGGTTCGATTGTAGCTGCGTGTGGCGACAATTATAATTGAATTCTCAAGAGATGAATTTCTGGCACGCAAGATATTCAGCATGTTTTTGTTCGAGGCCAATAATAATCAAACCCTGATGATGAAATGGATATTGCATGATTGTCGTTTCAAGACCAACAAAAAAAGACTGAACCATTTGTTTCATCATCTACATCACACTGTTTTTATTAGATCGAAATATTTCACAATAATTTTATAGTTATACCAATTATTTTAATTATCTTTCGGTGAACATATCGTTTAATATGGTTCTCGCAACTATTAAAAAAATTCAACCACCTAAAGCAAAAAGTAAATTTCACAAAAAAATTACGAACTCTTCAATGTAATACAACTTAAATTTTTGCGACAGTAAATACATAGCGAATGCACACATTCATATTTGTAGCAGCGTTATAAAATCCTTATATATTCTTGTTCCCCAGGCAAGGTAGAATGGTGGTTTTCGCATGTCACAAAGTATTCTGTTACAAAAGCATTAGCACATAACTAAACAATTAATTTCATGCTTGTACGTTTATTCGTGGAGTGAAACATAATGATGAAGTCAAACTATTATATAATGTTACGCAGTCCGATTCTCTACGCAAGCATGCCATTCGTTTGATGGCTAGGTTTAGATGTGGTAGTAAACGATAGCTGGCTATAGCATCACCCATTTGTAGCATGCAATTTGTCGTTGGTTTCAGGGTCGACACGACCGGATGACGGCAGTTTGAAGAAACACGACCTGTGACAAAACCTGCATCTCCAACCGCAAACCCGTTACACCACACTCCTCCTATTACCAGCGCAATATTCAAGAGAGCAACTGCTTCATATGCCCACGCCTCGAATGTAGTCAACCTACACAAAAGTCCGTCAAGCATGCGAAACTAAGAAGCATGCGTTTGTAATCATGATAAACTTCTGATTCATGTACAGAATTGTGAGAGTAGGACAATAAAAGTCTGTTTTTTACAGTGTCAATGTTTTGGACACTATTTGGCTTGCTTCATGGCTATAAATATACAATAAACATACAAAATAGTTGCAAGTGGTTAACACCATTTACTATTCCATAAGAAGAAAAACAAGATTCAAACACAATTTGCTTCTTTAAAAGACAGAAACAACAAAAATAATTACCTGCATTTTTATGTATATTAATTGGCTCATTTTATGTACAAATTTATAGAATTTTGTTGCTCTCGGAAACAGGATCAGCGAAGATTTTATCATGTTTGCGAAAAGTATGGTTATGAAAACCCTGTTTACCAATCAATTAAAATAGGAACTTGTATTCCAATATATCTTATTTTCAAAAAAAGTGTGTGCCAATTGACTGTAGCTGTTTCTATAATTGCATTGTTATTGCCGACCTCCGAAATTCTTAGTTGGTAGTGCATTGTGTGCAACCAACGAATGCTTCTGAGAGGAAATGTACATAGACAGGTAAGACATTAACAAAGGTAAATACAATAAAGGAGAATATATAATATGGAAATAAGTGAAACCAATAATGAACATGCGTGGCATTTTTAACATTAATTATTGTTGTATGTTGTTAACTATAACTAGGATACATTTTTTATAAATTTTATAACTAAATTGTTTACTGAAAATATTTTTCATTTTATATTTAACATTATATGAGATAGATGTAAACAGGAATTTGACAGTACTAGCATATATTATTATCCGAATTATACACTGGAATGAGTAGTTGACTAATTTAAAATGTAATATGTTTCTGTAAATGTACTAATTTAATATGTGTCTTCCCTCTGAAGTGCTACATTAGAATAAAACTATTTTTTGAAAATAATAATTATTTTGCACCTTGGGACAAAACGTTAATATTTGCAGAAATAGTTATTTTTATGAACTTTTTGTTGTTATTGTTGTGTTGAAACTATTTATTTATAATGTTTGAGTAAAAAGTGCTGAATTTATCTGCATCAGTTTTGTAGATTCATGGTTGATTAATACTTTTCGTGATGTGATAGTAATACGTCAACTGCAGGTAATTAGTTTAGTTGTTTTTGTCTTTTAATATAGAAAATTGTGTTTGAGTTTTGTTGTTTTCTTCTTATGTAATAGTAAATCGTGTTAACCAGTTGCACTTACTATTTTGTATAGTTATTGCATATTTATTGCCCCGAAGCAGGCCCAATAAATGGCTGAAACTTTGGCTCTGCAAAAACAGACTTTTATTGAACTGCCCTCACAATTCTTCACATACATTTAAAATAAGAGGTTAAGATAAAAAAGACTTCTGATCAATATCTGATAACAATCAAAACTTTCTGTGTAATTTATAGCATGATAATTAACACTAATCTTCTCGACAAAGTTCTGTAATATTTAAAATCAAATTATTAAGACGCATTTTTGTGCAGAAAAATGACAGTTGAAGGGATACATTTGCAAATCTAACAATGGTGAAGATCTATAATTACATTTATTCATAATTACACTTAAGTTATTGAGTGTGGAAATAATTTATAATTCACTAGTGATTAGGGCATTTTAGATGGAGATTCGACAGTTTTAAAATTCAGTGAGTTCGGAACAGTGAATTGATTTTAATAATTTATTCCATTATAAAACGGATAAATCAAACATCTCAACATCTACTCATGATTCATCTCCCATTGAAATTTATAATTATAATTTCGAATTTTTCGTATCAACCGCTCTTTTTATTATTTTTTATGACAGGTAGAGGGCTTCTCTATATTAACACGAAGAATGATCACTTCGGATTATACTTGACTTATTCTATGCGCACCGAATTATTTTTAAAATAAGACATTTTATTTTAAAAAACTACATATTTTCTAAAATAAACTTATGGGTCGTGACAATGTCTTTCAGATAAAACACTCCGCACAAATAAGACATTTTCGCTTCGTTATTTGTATTGTTACAACAAATGTTGCAATAATTAAGTCTTAATACTATTTCTGTCAAGAGGACATTACTTTTTGTCTCATCTTGTCAATGTTTCAGGCAAAAAAGACCATATAAAACTTGCTAAATTGCTTACTAGTTAAGTGTGTTTCAAAACCATATTCATATTGTATCTAATTAAAATATTAAATAGTAAATTCATCTGCATCAATGACAGGAAAATTAAATCTCATCACAATAATATTTTACAACATTCTATGTTACAATTCAAAATATTTCCTTACAACAAATGCTATTTTGACAATATTTAAATTTTACTCTTGTACATTATCACGTTCGTTATTAATACAGCATTATTATACTTCGAAAGCAACACAGCCTTCTTGGCCTTTCAGCCTTTTTGGCAACAGCCTTCGACGCGGCGTCACCTGGACAGTCAAGATCATTCACATTATTAAAGTGGCTGATGACAGGTCATTGTTACACCTCCAGCCTTACAAAATGAATCTTTTTTACAGTGGTAAGAACATTCTGAGGACACGACGCCCGTTGAGAAGGACGTTCTCTAATTAATTCGTGAGTGAACACGCAAAGGAGTCACGAAAGCAAACATTCGACCAAATACAGGTCCTTGAGGCCTGTTGTAAACGAACAATTTTCCAATAGTTTACTACTTAATTATCGTATCGAAGTCGAAGACATAAGATGAGTTTCTTATGATTGCTAGTAAACATATTCTCTAACCAACTGAATACACCAAATATAGAACGATTGCATTCTACTGTAGGTCAAAAACTTTAGGGGCGTATCTTGAAACATCTGAAAAATGAGGAAATTTGGTACATGGAAATACAGGCCTTGAAGAAGTTGAAATATAGATGTGAAAAGAAAACAAAACATTTCACTCGTTTGCAGCATGAAATACAGAAAAAAATGTGTCAACTTCCAGAACAAGAATATGTAAATAGAATTGTATGAGCCAACAGTTACAATATGCGGGAAAATACTGAACTGACAACTTATGCGTGGACTTCAAAATTAGTAAGGGAAAATACATTGTTCAGGTGTGTTTGTTGAAAACACATGAAGTTATTGTGATAATAAAGTCATGTTTGTCGTGAACTATTTGCTCGGATTCACGGAAAATAAGTAAGAATTTAACATGTACACATATTGACTAATAAGATTGGCCCCATTTGAATTCATTAATCTTTGAAAAGCACGGAGATATCAATGATATTGATAGATTATTAAAACGAGTGTGAAATTACCAGTGACAAATATAGAAAATTGACTTTGAATATTCATAATTAAGGAAAAGCAGAATTAAAGCTTAGGAAAAAAATGTGAATTACATGCTTATTAAGAGAACATTTCCCCAGTTCTTTGAAACAGTGGGTCTTGAGGTAGTGAACAAACAAGCCCATTACGAGAGAAATGTTCGACTACAATAATCGTGACTTTTGGATTCTCCAGAACTTTTAAAGACATTGTTCAAAACATTGTATCAGTTGCTTGAATATATTAAATGAAAGCTTCGAACTTATCGAATCTCTAGTGTTTAACAAAAACAAAACACATTAAGTGCTACCTCTACTATTATTTATCTTCAATTATAATTTGTTTGAAACAGAATTTTACTAAATACTTTACCAAACTTATTTAATACACCCAAAGTAAAAATTCAAAGATTCTTACCGTCAACAACGGGTACTTCTTCTGTGTTCCGCGTCGTTCAAATTTCCGGAACAGTCAGGTTCTGTAACAAATTTTAGTCTGTGTTATATAAACGATATATTCCACGTTTTGGCAAAATAAAACATTAAAATTTCAGAATTATGTATAATTGAATACTTTGTACGATAAATTTATCCGTTTAAATGGTATTCTAACTGTCAAGAAGATCTTTTGATTCTACCATTTTGCAGACTTGAAATTTTAATATTAATTATGACAAGTTATCGAGACAATATGAACACACGTGCTTCTGTTGTATATAGTACCTATATTCACTCTTCAATTTATTTTAATTGAGTCGTTGTTACAGCGTCTTTAGGTGTAATTAAGTTGAAATTGATTGATTCGTTTGTATAAGAAACTGTAAGTTGGTCAAAGCTTCGTTTCTCAACTATAACTAGCAAAAAGCAGAACATTTAGAATAGAAATTTTCTGTAATATCATGAATAATTGAACTAATTAGGCAAATTCAAATAAACGAAGACGACAAACAGGTTGCTAGAACGAAATGTAAGTTATCGACTTTTTATATGAGCTTGAACGTTTAGAACAAGTTTTTCAACTTATGTCGTTGCATGATAGCTACAATCAGCAACCTTTGTAATAAATACATATTCTAAAGGAAGAAGCATATTTTTGTTATGTAAAGAACATTATACCCTAAAAATGAAAATTTGCCTCCATAAACTTCGAAAGATCTCTTGCGATATTAGTGCATAAGATACTATAAAAAACTAGGGATGTTTGTATATCTAGTATCTCGGCAATAGTCTCTCGTATATAGTATCTCAGTAATATCATAATAGTTGGGTAAAGTCCTCTAATATGGAATACGTTTCCTCTTGTGGAATACCGAAGTATTGGATCTGTATTGAGCTGATGTCTCGAGAGAATAATGGAATTACTTTGAAGAGGTCCCTGATCGAGCGTAGCTATTTTTTGAATTGAAGCTCTTGGAGTGGTGTCAGAGCGTGTGTTTTTACAGACAGTCAACAAAAATATTGAAGCAGTAAACAAAAAAAATACTAATGTACAGTAAATATTAGAATAATTGCCCATAGAGTTAATTGTATATCTAACGAATTATCACAGAAAATATAAAAATTATTGATGCAGATTTTGCCCGCGAGTCAGCTTAAAAGCAATATGGCCGCTATGTCCCTAATGTGGAATACGAGCATTGTCCTAATGTAGAATATTCCGCATTGCTGCTGTATGTAAAATGTGCATGGTTCTTTTGGCTATATACATTAAGTTGCATGCTCTATCATACTAAAGTCGTGTTCTAACTGTGGAGGTGTAAGGACCAAGAGCTCAACTGTTTAGGCTCAGAATCAGAAGTGTAAGAACCGGGCTCATGCTCCATGGGCAGGGTATCCACAAAAGAATTTTTTCTGCAGGAATTATCTGTAATATCAAACCAAATATGTGTTTTTGATTAAATAAACGTTGTTTAGACGTTAATGGACTTATTTGCTAAAAAGACAAAGCAATCACTATACCATTACAGGAACAGGATACGCCTAATGTGGAATATATGTAGACCTTTCTTAATTACGAATTACCTTGAATAATATTAACCACACGTATTTATATATGACGACTTTAAGTAATTACACTAGTCTTCAAATTTGCATTTATTTGTGAAGTTGTAGACGAAAATGTAAAAAGTATTCCACATTCGGGCACTTTAATTGAAAACACAATCGTGTTTCAAATGGCCATTAAAGTTTCTCTGTCAGAAAAAGGACATTTCTGATGATAATAATTTAATGAATTAAAAACCAAATTAACCTTCGAATTCACACGAACGAGTCTAAGTAAAGTGTGAATTTGATTGCTATCTTAATTGAAAAAAATATTCAAAACATTCCATTGTGGAATTTGACCACAAATATTATCTTGTTACCTTAAATATAAACAAAAAATAGATTATTATCTTGAAGCCCTTGCAGAAACATATCAGAGTATCTAGAAATGCAAAAAATGAATAAAAAAGTAAAAATACATTGAAAGCCCGAAGTTTATTTAAGAGAGAAGAGCGCTAAGACAGTAGCAAATGTCACACTATTTCTGCGTTCCAGGAAACTGAAAGTTGCTATTGCGAAAAGGGGCGGAAAATGTGGCTTTTGAAGAAATATACCACTCTCTTTTCTACATAGTTTCTTTCCAATATTAACAGTATTTATATCATTGCGAACTTCAGAATCCCAGTGAAAAATACATATTTCTATAAAGAAAATCAGACTTGGGTTAATATCACCAAAATTAAAAATGTCACAAATAAGAAAATGAAATATGTTATTTCCATATCATCAACAAGAATTTGGGACATATCGAAAACCGACATCTCAAATCGTTTCAAAGATAGTTATTAAGGTCAAATTGACCTGTCCACCCTGAATACATGGCGAACCGACCGCCCTTGCATTCGATAGGCTAATAAGAAACCAAAACAAAATAAGAATGCCGGTACCAGCATACAAATATACCTAGAAAGATTGATATATTTTTATAAATATATATTTTGTATTATTTTGAAGCGTTATACTGAGAATAAGACATTAAACTGTTGTACATAGATGTGAAAGAGAATCATTTCGAGATGCACTGTAATTATCATTCATTTCAAATACTACAATGAAAATAAAATTATTTTGATACACGACCAGGGACTGAGGTCTTCAGTGGACGGTAACTTCAGGTGTGTTCAATAGTTTATATTAAATCGTTTTTCATCCAAAACCGACCGTTAAAACATAATCTCGATTACTGGAATATTAAAACCTGCTGAACACCGTCGTTCGTCGCGACACTCCGACCAAAATTTACGTTCTGCAAAAGCGAGTTTCGCTCACAAACCGAGAGGTAGCGGGGATATTTTCGTCGAAAAGACCCTGTAAATCCAGAACAGGAGTGTCGTACAACACAAGGATTTATGTGACGACTTTTCCTTTGCTTTTTTTATAACTCGGTGCGGCAGGCTGGTGAAATGCGCGGGCGTGTTCCAAGAACCACCCGAAAACCCCAAAGCCGCGGAACTTCTGGGGGCGATGACCAGTGGTACCTGGGGTAATACATCCAAATGGGCTCTTATTTAAAAAAAGAAGTTAATCCCTTGTGTTTTATGTACATACGTAGATACTGTAAATGCAGTCAAATAAAGATTATTATTTTTTCAACAATTTTTTGTATTAAAGAAAATAAATTTTGTAATTTTATCATTACGTTTTAAAGAATCTACTTATAATTTATTATACATTATGACGACAAACCCACAAACAACATTACTTTTTATTTAGAAGTTGCTGCTTAAATCTTTCGAGATATAATTAGCGGTTCATTTGAATTAGAAATAAATACAAGTTTTTACGTTATGAATGAAAAAAAATCGGATCCCAATTAAGTTGGGACACTCTCTCTCTCACTCTCTCTTCGCCCTTCCTCTGAACGCCTCTGGTGACGAAGTCTTCGGCTCGAAGTCCAGGCACGTTGGCGCTCCAAAAAATATCTCGGAATGCGCCGCACCCTCCGCCACCGAGCACTAAATGGCTCGAGAGTCATAACTCGGAACCGGTCGACCTGTGCGATATTTTTCTCGCGTATGTCGGCATGCGGTGTTCCAGGCGCTGTCGTCGGCCGCGCCAAGAATGCCAAGTCGCTATTTCTTCCGTTCATTGTGTGCGAAGTAACATTTGGTCAGTCGTGCACAATGTAGTCGGAGTAGTAATCGAACTGAAAATACACTTACGTAAAGCGTTGTACGTTGTTGAAGTAGACTGATGAAAAAGTGGGATGTGTTGTGCGGTCGTTCGAAGTTGCTTGCAGCAGGGGTCGTAACGACATCAGGCACGTCAGTGGAGTGTGTCAGTTTTTTCGAAAGTGGAACAACATTCGACAGACTTTTCATATTAGGAATACGAGTTGCTCTGAAAGTACCGACCTGTAGATATGTCGATTCAATCTCATTACGTTACATTCGAGGTTCTTTTTGATTTTTGGAGTTCATATTACACTACGTATACAATACAATTTCCGTAGGAATTATAACACGGGCATACAACAATTATTTTGAGTGCTACAGTTTTAAAAAGATATATCATCGTAACCAACAAACATGTATATCATAAATATTGTAATTATTAGCCATGAAAAAAGAATGATACCGTATTTAACTTGACATGACATGATTGATAGGATTTTATTTCGGTTATAAGCATACTATTCTCAAGAAACACTACATATCGTCACACCAAATATTGATGTCTTAAATGTGCCAACAATTTAGATTCTGGAGCACAAATAGTAATATCTCTCTCTCTCTCTCTCTCTCTCTCTCTCTCTCTCGATACTTTTTACCCGATTAATATAAAGACAGAATTCGTGAAACAATAATAAACCATTATTTAAGAAAAATAATAAACAATAATAAACTTCGTGACACAAAACCACAATGCTACTATTTAATCCTCACTTTGAAACGAAGGCAGCAACTGATCTAGACCGCGACGCGCGACAGGTCTCCCTCTTCAATTACGCTACCACAAAAAACTAATCTCATCAGAAATGACTTTCCTGCACCACGACTCGGCCTCCGCTCCTGGCGGCACGACTTCCGAGTGAGTGAGTGAGTGATCTTATGGGTTTCGTTGTGGCACGCTTGTCTCTTGCGAGACTCTTCGTCCAGCTTTTGTTTTCTTTCGGTGGGTGTTTCTTAGGTTGCGACTCCTCTCCCCCGTACAGGGACGGGGATTGGGAATCGGGGAGGGAGAGAACTGTAGGGTAGTTCTATTTTGAGGGGGTTTTGGTAGTAGGGGAAGGGGAGGGGGAAGGGATTAGGGAAAGGAGTAGGAAGGGTTGGGAAAAAAGTAAAGGTCGTTTTTTTGTCCGTCGTGGGTCAGTGTTTTAGTCCGTGGTTTTCGTCGTTAGTCGGTAGGTCTGTGTCCACCCTTTGGCCTAGGTAATGGGAGGGGGGAGTTGCAGGATATCGAGGGGATGTTTCTTACGTGTATGTCTGGGGGGGTTACGGAGGATATGGTGGTGGGGTATGATTAGATTTCTGAATTGGGGATCGGTAGTGAATTTCTGTATGGTTTGGACTGAGGAATTGTGGAGGTATGTGAGCATGTGTGGCATATTGTGAAGTTCTCTTAGGTTATTGAAGCGGGTTAGTGGAGGGGGGCGGAAGATAAGGCGGATGACTCTGTTTTCTGTTACGGTAAGTTTTCTGTAATTTATAATGGAGGTATTGAACCATGTAGGATGGGCGTAGGATAGGGTTGGGCGGATATAGGTGTTATAGGTTTGGACTTCCGAGGGCGAGACGATCGACTTACTCCAACGGCAGACGCAGGCCCATCGCGAAATGGGGTACAGTGTGCCGGAACTGCATCGCACGTAAACGTAGTGTTCTTTTGTTTCCAAGCACCCCGTGTCAACAAAACAAACAGTTAACATGTTATGTCACGACAATGACGTAAAACGATGCAGGACGTCACGATTTTGTTACTATTCTTGAATGTTCTAGTCATTTTCAACGTTACTTTCGTAATAGAGGTTGTTTGATCGCGGCGATGTTTTTTCTTTTAGAATAAAGAACAATTTGAAATATTTTGACAATATTTTGTGTCCCTTTACGCACGTTCAAGTAGGAATGAATTTATTTAATCAGGTTTTCGTCCGGCTGGAAATGAGCAGGTCATGTTACCCTATTTCATCACTAACACTTTATCAAGTAACGCGTTCACCAAACGTATGCTTTTGGAGAGAAGAGTTTATATGCGTCGATATTTTTAAAAAAATATTATAATCTAGTGAATGTCCTGTTCAGTATTTTACATCAAGATTCGATATTTCATTTTACATTAGATACATTCACAGTACAGTGTTAACAAGGAAATTATTTCAATAATTTTTAAACTTGACACCCAATCACGACTGCTATGCACAGGAAAGTCAACTTTATTTAATTAAATATATTAGTATTGTGGCATAATTTTATAATTTGCTGTTGATAACGCTTGGAGTGGAAGACCGCTTCAAATTGTAGCTCTGGTGATAGGCGTGTTTTTTTTGTGGGTACCTGCCCATCTTTCGCTTTCCGTTGTCGTGGGCGCCGTCCTTCGCACTGCGCGCTGCCCGTCGCAATTACTGGAGTCCGTCGGCGTGGGGCGGTGCGGCGGTGGGTACGTGAATTCCTGCCCCGAGCGCGGCTATTAATTTAACGGTCCCTCAATCGGGCGGCTCTTTAGAAGAGCCGCGCTTCTGCAAGACGACTCACCTAAGGACACTACCGGTCGTGGCGGCTGATTTTGCTGGTGACGCCGCAGAAGTCGTCGCAGGTTTTTGCCAGTGCTGACGTTGTACCCAATTGTCTTATTCATGGCAAACAACATTTCAAGGGTACTCTCGGAAGCTGGTGGTAAACAAATTATATCTACTATGAAATAATAAGCGCTTCAGAAGCGACCACGAGTAGGCTTTAATCATCCATACAGCGCACGAAAGAATAACTATCCATTTACTGTAAATATAGAAGGAGAATCACCTTCATACACTATAATTTTATCCTGATTACACAAGAGACTGCAATTATATCATTTCCACCCATTTAATATTACTGAACGATATCGTACGTGCATGTATCTTTAAATCCGTTTTAAGTTTACATTTCTATTTAAATCCATTTATCATTAATAATTTCTATTTGAGGGAGCCGTAGGTGTAGGTACTCTTCATTTTCTTTTCTTTTTTCAGACATTTTTTAACTTATTTCATTTTTCTTTTCTTTTTTGTATCAAAACGCCTTCACTTCCACTTTGTATTAAAACTTTCATTTTTTTTCTAAAGATGTTGATTCACTACTCTTTGCAATCGTGCAATAATTTCTTATTCAACATTTTTTTGACGTATGTTCACTTTCTCCTTCCTTCACTTCACATTTTCCTTTTCTGAACTTCGCATCCCCCAGACATAGACATAAGACAAGATAAAAGAAAGTTTATAAATTTTGTTAAGATAATGTATATTGAGAAATTACGAGGTGTAATATCCAGAGCAATGTAAATATTGTAAGATTTATATTTGAATTATGTTGTATACATTCAGTGTAAAATTCCTAATTTTAACCAAAGAATGTGGTATTAAGCATAAGAGAAGTAAAAGAAACTACATTAAGAAAATGGTCTTTCTCCGCGAGCGCGACGATTCTATTTTGTTCCGCCAAGAATCGGAATCCCAACGGGCGGAGACACACGGCCCAAGCGCCTTTTTTGCCTGGAGGCCCGCGAGGACCTCAAGGCCCCGAGGTCCCCGACGGCGTCGACCTCCAAATGGCGGTGGCACGCGGAACGGCCGAATTCGCTTCCTGTCTACGGTACTTTTCTCGCACACGGGCCGCGGCGATGGCTCGTAATTCAGGAATCTGCTCTTAGCTCCTACATGAAGATTACGATAAAAACGAAATATTATAGAGGGTGAAATTCGCCGAAATTCGGCAAATTCGTCAATTATAAAAACATGTAAAATCAGCTCATTAGAAAAAGGTTATGAATGTTACATTTATTTTTATATGTCTAATTACTAATTAGCGCTTCACCTTTAAAACAAAATATATTTATTAAAGTCGAGTCGAATAGTATATTATGTATAAATGAATAAAGTAGAAGACGTTGCGTAGATTATATTTACTTGAATCGTTGGATCTTATTACGAGCTCTTAAATCGGACGGTAGCGCGTAATTGAAGTGATGAAAACATTTAATTACAGGATACAGATACTTCGTTGCCAAGAAATGACTCAATTTACTAATGAGTTTGTAACCGAAATTGCTTTTTATTACACCGCCGAAGGCTTCATAATTAAGGGATGTCAAGGTCATATTTTTTACCTCTAATTCACTTTCGTTTGCGAAAGTTTCTTCTTATTTATGAACAAGATTCTTATAATGATTATGGCAATGCAGTAAAATAGGAAATAATTAGAAATTATTTTTAACAATGACGAATAAAGTGAGCTTGAATGTAAACTGTAAACTAGGAGAATAATGACATATGACTATGGAGAAGAATTCAATCAAAAGCCTAAGATCGTGAAAATAAACTTAATCTGAAAGAACAAATTCAACTGCATATTCATTACGAGATTCCTTAATACAGAAATTTTGTAGAAGTGAAAAACAAATGACAAAAACAGGGTAAAACAAAACTAACATACAATTTATGAACAGAAAAAAATGATAATTACGAACACTGAGGGGGAAAATGAATGGAGGCGGAAGAAACAGGAGTTCAATTACGACGGTGAACGCACGTGTCTTTCAGAGAACTAATGCATTTTCCAATGCGTTTGAAACCGCGTCTTTCCGGAGCGGCGCGGCGCGGCGCGGCGCCGATTGCACCGCGCCGTGGGCGAGGAGCGGTCGAAGTGCGCGGGCCAACCTGCAAGTCACTGCCTCTCAAGGCGGTGGCCCGTCGCCTCCTCACCTCATCACCCCATCAGCGGCGCGGGTTTCCTTTGCACGCTCTTTCACCTCCATTGCAGCTGTTCGTCTCTAGAAGGAAACGAAATACTTCGGAGTTCCGGAGACGGGATGACCCTCGAAGTATCAATTCACGGTGGCCAGTGTTTGCTTATTTTTCATCTGTTTTATTTTTGTACTCTTATTTAGAAAATAAAGTATTAGATTTACAATTTTTGCTACTTAATAATAATAATAATAATAATAGTAATAATATAGATAAGTGTCATTGCAGCTAAATTCCTCAATTTTTTGTGTGGAATTGTGTAAAATTTCAATTTAATTCTTTGTTGATAGGAATATTTTAGCCACCTTGGTATTCCGTGTCACCATAATAATAAAACATCTGAAATTAGACTTGTTTTCTTCTCATTTTTGTAACTAATTGTTGAACTTCTCTTAAATCAGTCAATTATATTTTATTCTTTTGGAGTGTGATTTGTACGTATGTAGTACTTTTCTTTACACACAGATATGAACAGATGAAGTGATGTTAGAAAACAATGTTCTGAGTGACAATGAAATTAGTTATAGTTATGTAATTATCGGTAGTAATATTTTGATTTCAGGTTTTGAGCTGCTGAATAATTTGTATAGAACAACGATGGGTAAATGCAGTAACAAGTAACATTTTTAAGTGATAAAATTTACCATTTCTTTTAATTGGAAAAAATAAACTCATAATCTTAGAGGTATTCTTTCACTAAAATGTGATATTTTAAACTAATAATAGTGTTCCAATATTATTTAAGGTGAGCAAAATTGGTCCAGCTTGATATTACTCTAGACAAAAAATACCTTTGTCCGTTAGTTTTAATAGGTAGTAGGAGTCTCTAAGAGTTTGTACGAAATATGATTTAATAAAATCTATACAACGTATATTATTACATCTAAAAATAATTTGTGAGGGGGGAAAAGTTATTTAAAGACAAAAATTGCAAGAAAGGCGCAAAATACTTATTCAAGCTCTATTAAGCAAGAACTTGGTAGACGACCAAGTTTATCAATACCCTCCCTAATATTATCCTATCCGCAAATGGAAAGAAATTTTTAAATGTGCCAAGTCATTTACTTGAAATTTAACATAACTTCGCCTTAGATAATTGTATATGCGACTGTAATTCAATTTTAACTATTAACGTCACTTGTAATTCCTAATGTATGTCCACACATATCACGGTTATGGAAGGCTTTCATATTGATAGATTCTGGGGTGTATATTCTATTAATGTACGATTGACAGTATAGAAACAGTATTTTCATATGTGTCATGATTGTAATCTAGCATGGGAGCGAACAAGAAGTATCATTATTACATTAATTCATAGGTACTGTAACTAGTCATGTAATGTCTAGCTCTTGAAACCACTCACATCGAGGAAGACTGAGCACTTGCGTGTATGACATGTATGAGATCTAGATAAGTAACTCGTCTAGAAAATTTATGAAAATAAACAGAGTTGCAGCTTCGCTCTAGTAATCAAGCGCCAATAAAATACTCATAATTAATTTCTTGTTCTATTACGATGAATGTCTAAAGAAATGGTATATGATCTTGTAGAAACACGAGACACAATAAAAGAATAAAATAGTAATGTAATCAGAATTATAATGGTTAAGTAACAATTTTTAGTGAGAGGTAAAATGAATATTGCGCCCATGATACACGAAATTTTACATGGTCCTGTTTGTACAAAATTCCAAGTCGTTGAATCTTAATTGTAAAATGCGAACGAGTAACCTCACACTTCCAAATTCACTTTCCTCGTGCAATAAATTCCAAATGTAAAGAGCACATAAAAAGGTATTCACGCAGCGACGAAGTTTCGCATCCTGTCGAGTCTAACATTTTACGTAATTCTTAGGAAGTGCTCCATGCGGACGGCAAGAAATACGGCGGCGGGACTGTTTACGAGACAACCTAAATATTCCGATTCGCAATACCCGTCAGCCCAGTGGCCTCTTCTACTGGTTTCCTTCCCCAGCGCCGGGGTGGGCAAAATGGACTTAGAGAGGCTTTCTGTCCTCCAATTCACCGTCGCCTTGAGAAAATAATTCAGAGAAAGAAGATAAGGGAAAAAAAAACATTTGATAAACGTGAAATACGTATTCGTTCTTGTGTCACTTTGGTGGTTTCATGAAATACTTAGAAACAACAGTTACAATAATCCTATTTTGATAAAAAAAAAAGCTACGTGCTAGAATCCCACTTACGCGATGCGTCATCGAGTAAAATCACTACTGTCATTTTTACTTCTTAGTCACTTCTAAGTCACTAGAAGAAAAAAGTCTGCCGAATGATTTTTGTAACCCGAGAGTAGGTCGCGCTTAGGCTCCCCCGCTTCCCGGATGGGCGGCGGGGCGCAGGGATCCAGGTCGCGGGGAGCCGCTGCAGCGGCGGGCGCTGGGCAGAAGCGGAGAGGTGCGTTTCACGCCAACGCGCGCCGATATCGAGCCGCTCCGCAATCTCCCGAGCCTATCATCGCTTTCTTCCCGTTTCGCGCTCGCCGACGAGGCGAGTCCATCCCGCTTTGTTCCGCCCGCTTTCCAACGTTTATAATATTCTTCCGCTCACTCACCGGCAAAAATCCGGTATGTTTCCTCCTCAACGCACAATGAAACGTGTAATCATCACCTAGTGATTAATATCTGCGCTTCGATGGAGTTCCGCATCCCCGTGAAATTCATCTCAATCGGGTTGTTCCGCTTCCTTCCCTTTTTGATTGCTTTTCTTCGGCCGTTAATGAACGTTCTCTCCAACCTTCTAAAAATTATTTTTGAAACGACGTAGAACATGCTTGAACATAAAATACGTACACTGGAACGTCATTAGCATCCACTACTGCAAACCTGCAAACAAATTTTAATACTCGGCAATTTACAAGGGAAGTACACTCCCTAGGCATTTAAATAAAAAAATACATTTATAAAAAGCAAAATATTATTGTTCTTCAATTATCATTATTTCTTTAACAATATGCCACCAATAATGCCTTTACAGTGCAAGTAATTAGTCAAAACAACAGAACATTTGATTTAAAAAATAATTCCATAAAAATAATTTAAATAGATAATTTTAAAATATCACGCACAACATGAATTAGCAATTAAGCCTTAACTTTAAAATCGAAGCATGTTTATTAAATACATAGTTACAAAAAAAACACCAACGCTTACAGGTGGGAGCATAGAATCAGACACAATGAGCATGCGGTTCACTGAAGAGGTTGCTCGAGACGTTCTTTTACTGTTGCAACACGAAACGCGAGAAGGGGCGGAGCGGCTGCACAAGACAACGAAGACTATCGCTCGAGCGGTTGCGCCACGCGGAGAATCCAACAGTGGCTACTTGCAGAGGACGGTGCCAACGCCTAAGGTGTAACCGTATTCGACAGGTAAGGCACTTAACGGCCCAAACATTAGAGGCGGAACTAGGCGTTTTAATTACGAAAGTGAATACGTGAAAGAAAAAAAAAGATAGGAAAGGAAGACTTTTATTGACATGTAGTAGGCGATGCAACGAAGGATTAGAAGGTCACATTATCAGCGTTATGACATAAGATATTGAATTTCGCAAGATAAAGAAAGTTAGTTACGGGTTGTTAAAAAATGCGAGGAAATGTCGTGCTATTGAGATAAGAAAATAATAGAAGGGAATGAAAATGAAGAGGCATATTAAAACAAATACTAATTCGCCAAAGCAGATCATCAGCACCGCGCGCAAGAAGAGCAGTAAGGAGGCGCAACGGAGCGGAGACAAGCGCCGAACGAGTCGGCCCCGGTAGCAGCGGGGGAGGCGCCGCGTGTGAACAGAGCCCCGTCTCCCCCCCTCCGCCTCGCCGGCCAGGCCGCTCCATCACGGCGCCCGGCGCGCCGTGGCGCTATCTCTCGATTGCCATCGATTCAATCAGCGGCACCATCGCGCCGCGGCCGAGGCGCCGCTCAGAAGCGCGCGCGCGCGAATTCCCGCATTCATCGGGCTCTGACCCTTTTGCGTCCTTCTTCCCCTCTCGCCGCCCCGCTCCGCCCCGCCTTACCTCGCCCTCGCCTCGCCTCACCTGCCCCGCGGCCACTGCTGAATCACGCGCCACGCCGCGCGGCCCCGGGCCGCCCGCCGCCGCCGCCGCCCGAAGCCCCTGCGGCGCACCGCCGCGTCGCGCGGGTTGCCGCATTCAGGCGCTCGCCTGCAGCTGTTCACGACGAACGCCAGCTCACATCGCCGCAGTTTGGCATTTGAGGTTCGTTCGTATTAGTGTGACTTTTGCCAACAAGCGGTGTTCCATTCATGAACCCGATTTTTATTTATTACCCACCCCTGGGAATAAGGGAGACATGTGACGAGCTAGACGTTTACGCCATCACCTTACTTACTTGGCGTGCCTCAGCTGTTCCGTTCGTCGCATAGCTATTGAAACGGAAACGATTTGTATTAAACGGCTACAGCTTCACTTTTGCCCGGCTGAGCATCGAACCTGGGACCGCCTCACAAGCCTCGAAAGCTAGCAGGCCGTCCTTGACGCACCCGAGGAGCACACGAAACGTGACATGTCTAAAACAAATTTCCTTTTGAAGGAGAATGAAATTAATTGTGAGCCTTGTCGTTTACTGTGCATAAACTATGTGAAAGTTTAGTGAACTATCATTGAGAATGAGAGGGTATTTTGTTTCCGAGCACTTCAAATTCGGAGATCATTAGCTTCGTTATATCCCAGAAGGTGATGGTGTTTATCCTCCACTGGAACGTGAGGTTCGGTGCCGATCTATAAGATGGCTAGTGAGTTTTTCTCCCTTCAGGTATCTTCCCCAGCATGGCACCGCCCCAGCCGGTTCACGCTTTAAACTCCGGACTGATCTCCCAACATGGCAAGTGGTAGTGTGCTTATAAGCGCATGTGAGCAAGGGCAGAGGATGGGACACGGTTGAGTAACCAGACACCACGTGCGGTCGCATTTGTTCGGGTGTTGCGTTCGCATTCCCCTGGAATCAGAGGAGCCGCTGCTCGATCTCCGCCGGATCCAATTTTTTTTCTGTCGCTTTCTACCTTCAATAACAGTTTCTTTTGCTTGTCCGATATTTCTATACCACGTATATTCTACAACAAATCTAAGAAATCGTGTCCTTGGTATTTTTACAGACATTTACTAGTGAATATTATGAATACATTTAAGTACTGCATGATCATACAGTACATTTGTACGTGAGACAATGCAACGAGATGAAGAGTTCTCTGAACCTTCTCTAAAGAATAGAGTTAGTCAGTGTGTGAATCATGCAAAAAGGGGGAAATTTTCTAATTTAAATTGCTAATAGGTGAGCAAAGAAAATAGAGAACGTGACAAGCATTTACACAATGAAACTAGATATCCCAAACAAAGAACACGTGAAAGATGCGCACCGAAGCCTCTAATGAGAGTCTCTTCCAAAGACGTACGTGATCGGCCTTAAAATTCCCTCTAAAGGAAAGAACTAACGAGGAATCAGTTACGTAGCGCAAATAGAATTGCAAGGCGCCAACTCGCGACTCAATCGACCATGTAAGTTCGTACGTGTACAGGAGTCTCTGCCTGGTTAAGAGTTAAGTTGATTCGGCGCGCAATTGACTCATCTTATGCACTGCGCATCACCTAGCATCGCCAACCTCCGGTCCTTTTAAACAGATTACCTGTGACGTATGTACGAAATTGTTAAAAAAGCATTAGCTACATGTTAACAACATGTCCCCCGACTGAGATGGCTAAGGGCAACATCTGTCACTGCAGCGTCGCTGACGGGGAGGTCCAGGGGTTCGAGCTCTCCCGGAGATGTATTTTCGTCACAAGACACCTAGGTCGAATTCAGAATTGAGCCGCTGTCTGGAGGAGAATACGCCGATCGTTGGTTTCCGAGGCTTCTCCCATCAATTCATCAATTTCAAGCGAATGCTGGAGCAGTGTCTTAACTAAAGGGCTACGTATAGGGCAACTTTTCCTAATTTTCAATCTTGTCCCTTCCCCTTCCTTTACACTTGCACATAAATACACAACCACACTTATCGGGAAACCAGTCGAAACCTTAGAGGCCTTCCGGCTTTGACGACGCCCCGCTAGCTGGCCCTGGAGGGGCAAATCTTGCAAGCCAAGACGTACATCGCTGCCTGATCTTACTTTCCTAAGGGGAAGGAACACCGTAACCACCCGAGATAAAGCTAACCCTTTATTTAAGGAACTAATCACCATAAAAGTTGACGTGCCCCGAAACATAAATAGTAGATCCATTATTTTAATTACAGGAATAAGTAACAACAACTGACACAAGTTTAAGTGATTTTTAAATGCATTTTAAAACGAATGTGATCAGCATCTTATTAGCAAGAAATATATTTTTAGATCGTATTAAAAGAGAACTCTATTTAAAGACGTAGTACATTTTGTATTGTGTTTCACAAGATTGTCTTTTGCAGAGCCCATTCACAATTTTGTAATTGACCAGCAATGGAAATTGATACAAGATATAGTATGCTGCGTTCAAGTTTATGACTCTTGCATGCTTCTGTACACTGAAATGGTAAAGAAGTTATTTTGTTGTAACATTCAAATTTATATTGCTTTAACTCAAGTGTACTTTGGCCCATTAACATAAGATTGCAATTGGACATGGATGCAGTCGAAACTGGAACACATCGAAAACAGAGAGATCGCTTAAATTCGTTTGAAGGTTTTGTTTATTTCTATTACAAGAAGTCGCGCAAAAATACACGCCAACATAGAAAGTAGGGTGCGACTGGAAAGGTATGCATGTTCTTCAGGAAGCACTTATTTACAAAAGACAGAGCGATCCCGGTTAAGAATTCGTCGGCTGCTACCGGTCTCCTAAACCAGCCAGAACTGGGCGGGGCCCGGTGGGGTGGGCGACGGGGCGGGCGGGCGAGGGCGGGGCGGGCCGGGGCGTGATGTAGGCGTTGGCGTGGCGCGGCGCGCGCAAGCGTGCGGCGAGAATCCCAGCTGCGCCCAGCCAACAGCGAAGACAAGAAGGCGCGCCCTTGTGCCTGAGCGCGACCGGCCCCACCGCATTTCGCCTTGTCTCTGCCTCTGCCTGTGCCTCTTTCACCCGGCGCGGCGGCCGGTCGGACTGTGGAGCGGAGGCGGTGGTGATAAGCCACCGGCGGCCGTGGAGACGACAGGGAGAGCACCTCCACCCGAGAGACACTCACGGAAGAAACAGTTGCACGAAACATGAACAGGGTTTAAAGGAATGGTAGCAGGCTGACACGTGTTGAGGGAGTGAGTTAGTATTTACTGATTTCGAACGCGACAACTATTTAGGTCGCCGGTCCTCTGAAAGCAGAGCTATTAATATTCCGGAAGGTTGCGTTGTTCGTGCCTCCCTGGAATATGAGATCAGGCGCCGACCTACACGTCGACTTACGGGATTTTTGTCCTCCAGGCATTTCCCACACAGAGGCGTCGCCCCAGCAGGGGGAAATGTCTAGTCTCCCGTCATCACGAGTGGTAGTGTAATGCATCCACGTTTGTGTGTAAGGGGAGGGGAGAGGACAAGAATGTCGATGGAAAGATCGCCTGCTGTCCTTGGCCCGTTTCTTAGAGAACTTTTTTGGGATTCATCTGGTATCGATGGGTTAAAGCCCCGAAAACTATCAATTAGAGCAGCCGTTCGCTTGAAATCTCTTTAAGAAATGAATTGAGAGTATACGGAATGGGCAACACAAACTTGTTACGGCGGTAACGTGTCTAAAAGTTAAAAATAACTGACGAAAATTATGAAAATTTTGAACAATAATTTTGTTGAATGAAGATGTTAAGATCTAAATAATGAGGGGTGGGATAAAGGCAGCGATAAAGGCAGTCACACAGTATGTAAAATCCAGCAACGTGAGAGAGGGAAGTGGTACAAAAAAAATAAAAAAAATAAAAAGCTTCAGCGATGAGAACGGTGGCAATGACTGTGGCAACGATACTACGACAGAGGCGTGGCGACACGACGGTCCGCGCAGAATCGCCGAAGTCGGAGGGACGGTTGCTGCGACGCCACCGCTCGAGGAGGAAGCCAGAAGGCGCCGCTCGGCCTCCGCGGGGCGCTCGTAACGAGGCGCGTTCAGAAAGCCGTCGGGAGCGTCAGCGGCGTGTAACGCGGCAATCGGCCGAGCAGATCTGACGGGTACAGGCGCCGGAAAAATCTGCAAATGCGAACGGACGCACCGCCGCCACAGACATCAGTAAACGAACCGATGTTTGGAGGCTGGATCGGACGGAGATTAGGGAAGCAATCGAGAAGACATTCCTAACAGGAAGACAAGATGACGCTCGGCAATAAATTAATTAGACGTGCTGATAAATGTACATGTAAATTACATGTGGATGTAAGCAATGTTGTCAATCGAAGCTTCGTTAGCAAATTTATTCTTTCATGAATTAAATCTACATATTAACGATAAATTGTAACCATGCGGACATCAAAACTAAAAATGTAAAACTTGCCTGCAACAAACATCAGAATTTATACGTAAATGGAAGTTATGCCTCCATATTTCAACATATTAAAAAACATTGACCACGAATCATTAATATATATTTTGAAACTGGGACTCGAAACTGGAATAAATGTAAATGAAAAGAAGATTATTAGTTTCATAAACTGAAGTATTATTTCCAGGAGGTGATGCGAAAAGATACGTACGAACCATCTAAATTCAATTAAATTTGACTAGACATAAAAACCAGAGGTAGTCAGTCATTCGATATTACGGGAGAGTATACAAGTGCATAAAGATTTTGATGATTCGTAGACCAGAACATTACAACCGTTTGACACTTAGAAATTTCTTAAGCTGTTACCAATATTGAGGCAAGTTTAAAAACATTATGTGGAGTTTGAACCAAATTACGCATTTGAAACGTTCTCATTTCATAGCACATTAATTCAATAGTTCTCTTAGCCTCTTATAGTATATATGAAATATAATATAACATGCTCTCAATCTTTTAGCATTTACTCGTACTAAATCCATCAAAAATCCCCTTTGCATTGCTCTACAAATTGCTCATGCGAAGATCTATCCTAAAAAAATATTTTCTATGTGTTCAGAAAGAGACTTTTTAATTATAATAAAAATTGAAATCAATACGTTGATGTAATAGAGAATCCATTACTCATTTATAAAGTGCTCTCTTGGCAACAATGGTAATTTGAAAATAATTTATACATTTCATTGTCCCTTATATTCAGTGTGCACGAGCAGAGACACCTAATATTACATGAACAATATATTTTTATTTATGGGAATCATTAATTATTACGGTTGACGTTGAGTAAAAAAACTTACATACCAATCAGTACCACTTAAGGTAATGAGCCGTACGCAGAAAATTTCAAATACAGACATGCATTTTCGAAAATGTGAAAGTACATAATTTGCTAATAAGAAACCAGGAAATGAAAAGGAATCCTGTGAAATATTTTATATCACTAATTTTCAATAATAAGTCATATGTTGAAAGGATAATAAGAATTTCATTGGCATATTCGCCTTAGAATTAGTTATGAATCTTACAAATACTACTGAATTTTCCTTGTGTAAGTTATTGTTACACACGTTTGTGAAAAGAAACATGAATGTACATAAAAGAATTAGCGTGGAATAAATGCGAAGTATAATTTCGTAGCTGTTTGAGGATACCTTATTCTGCAGCTGAAAAGAAACATTAAAGTTGTGATTCAATTTTGAGTGAAGTGAAAATCTACATAAGTTGGTTATTATAGATGCATACTAACATACAACATGACAATAATTGAAGGATGTCGGTTTATAGAGACCAACAAAGTCTATAGATTGCCACAATACGTAAAGCAATAATAATAGTTTCCTAGTTGCGATTACACATGCAAAATGGACGAAAAGTTACCATTGTGATAATGAACTCATCAAACTAGTGCAACTCCTAATTTGTAACCAAATCAGGAGAAAGAGTCAGAATTCAATTAATTTAGTAAGAGGAAATATTTTACATATCGTACAGGTTTGTGAGAATATAAGACGCCGGATGAATATTTAATACACAGTTTACATCTCATTAAGTGGTGTTAGTGTTGTTGAGATTGCTCTAATTTGTCGTTTTTTGAAACGCTTTAGATGCAAGGGGACGAACATTGCATGTTAATCAAGTATTGAAAAAACTATAAATGATGTCATTTTCAAGAAACGTAGGAATCCTTCACCACTAAATTTTCATCGTTAATATTTGCCACGTTGAGTACTGAGTATATACTCAAAGAATATGCAGTACACTACCTCTCGTAAGGTAATTTACTCGATACTACTGTACTTTTTATCAAAATTACGCAAACAATTTTAAGTTTTTTTTACAAATTTTTAGGACAGTACGAGAGTACATTAGTAGTTTCTTATAGAGTTACCTAATGCGTTTGCTCACTTTAAAGTTTATATGGCAATTACCCGTATATAATGAAACTCCTAAATACTACGAAACGCTAGACATTCTTTTCTGTTCCTTCGGGAAAGCAAGTACGCAAGGCAATAATTGTTAATGCTTATAATAAAATTCAGCTCCAACACACTTTTACGAGAGTAGACGATCGCAAAGTTCTCGGAATCGGAGACGGCGGTGTTCACGCGCTATGCGCCAGGGAGTAACGAAGGCACCGAAATGCGCAGAATGATGCTTCAAAGGGTAATCGTGAGTGATACGCACCAAAAGAAAGAAAAAAATGTACGAGAGGGGACGAATAAGTACAGCAGAAGCGAGAACGGTAAATTTCGATTAACTACCAGAAATATCAAAGATTACGAGGGAGTTAATTGTGTTAGTGTAAATCGGGTTTTAGGTTTTGCGATGCTTCGGAAGATAGCAACTCCGTGCCCATAGGGCAGAGTATGAAGTTGGAGATGTCTTGATTGATTGATGATTCCGGGCGCGGCAACGGCTAAGGTCATTAGTCCCGTAAGTGTAATACATGTTTTCCCTCGGGGAGGGGGAGTGATCTTCACCCGGTGGATGGTGAGATC